>JAAXNX010000250.1:0-36669 GCA_036491905.1 Folsomia manolachei
CAAAAGAGATTGCTGTGATAATTTGAATTTGATTCTATTCTCTAAATTGTACTCTCTTCCAGGTGGACTCATTATCGAGGGAAAAGCTTGTACGGTTGTGTCAAAGCATTTGCAAAGCTAAAAAACTTCCGGAGGATATCAAACTCTTCAACTTACAATACAATATTTCAAGGGTTATTGAAGACAATGAGAGAAACGGGGGACCAATTACTCCGGAAGAAATTAGTGCAATTTGTTGTGTCTTTTATAAAATGAAGTATCCATTACAGGATAGAGAAGCTGTATCTAAGATTTTAGATGTTGCCATCAGAAATTCTAAAACTATTTCAAACTCAAGTTTGACTGGGATTTGTAATGGGATCAGTATTTCTAGACGACTGAACATTGGCGATAAAATCACAGAAATGCTGGATTGTATGGTGCCAGAAGTTCCAAGGCTGGATATGCACTCATGCGCGTCAATTTTGATAATGGCAAGTCGCAATCGTGTTAGGAATGTGAAACTTCTTGAAGCTGTGGCAGAACGACTGGAATACTTAAAGGACTTTCCTGTAGAGATTGAAGCTCATCATATGGATTGGTTGGCTAATTCTTATGAAGATTTGGATCATCCTACATCTCCAGCTTTTAAAACAATTCTCAGTATTATGCAGAATTATGCTGAGAACAAACAAAATTGTCTGAATCCGAGTGATAAGGGCGAAGATGAGGACGAGATTGAGGAGGCAGAAGAAATTGACAAACTATCTTCTCCCCATAGCGTGGTAAAAAATGGTCAAGAGGAAATTGAGGAAGTGATTGCTTACTTGTTTCGAAAACGACTGGCTTCCATTCTTCGTAGTTTAGCGTACGGAGGCATCTATCCAAAAAATCTTATTTCCAAAGCACTGTCTTTGGAGTGTTTGGAATAAGATTTATGGTAATTGAATTTATATTATTGGGTAGTAGAGTTGTGATGTAGTTTGAGTTCTTTTAATTTTGGTCGCCGTAGTTAAGTTGTTAATAATGAAATTTGTAAGTAACCGATACATCTGATGCAACATTGTTACATATGTAGGTAAACGAATGCATTCTTACACACCGGAGCTTCTTCGTTTAGGTAAGTTAAAATCGATCATCATTCAACTATTTTCCATTGTTCATAAATGTACTCATCTCAATAACATTTTCACTGAATTTTAGATTTGGACGTAGCTGCGGATATGCCTGATTACGATGGACCACGACTTTCTAGTCGAAGCAGAGAGTTTCTAACAAAGGTTTGCATTGCTCATATTACACAATTTACACAACATTACAAAATTTACGATTGTAATAATTCTTTTTACTTTTGTCTCACTTATAGTCACTTATGTCATGGGTTTCACCATCTACGAAAATAAAAGTCAGTGCTTATGAATTAATGTGCAGAAACATATTGGGAATTTCCGCGGATATTTTAGGAGGTCCAAGTTATGTTCATTTATGCAATTTAGTGCCCCACTTCAGAACGATAGGTATGACTAATAACTATTCTAGAAATTTGTCCAGACATTTGATATAATCAATTTTTGTAGAGGCTGTTTTTTGTACCACGAAGTCTGGTGTTCCCATCGAAGTACCGGAATTATTTAAATCAAAGATCGATTACGACCCCAAACCCCTACTGCCAGAAGATCGGCCTGGAGAATTACAATATCATGCAATCATTATGTATTATTGGGATACGCTAATTGATGCTACCGATGAACCTATTGGTTCTTATCGCAAGCTGAAGGAGAAAATTGAGAAAATGGGGTATAAAACATATGAGGTAAGTAATTGTTCATTTATCCTTGATTATGGTGCGTTCTTCAATCACAATTTGACTTCATATCCAGATCTCACACCACTCATGGAGACAAAAATCAAAGGAGGAATTAAATGAATTTGTCAAGTCTAAGTTACATGAAGCACTAATTAAAATGCCTAAAACTGATGTCAGTGAAAAGATTAGTTTGACTCAGCCATAGTTTTAAAATTTTACTTTTATAGATTTAATTTTATAAATGCTCAGAGTGCAATATTTATGACAAATAAAAGCAAATCCAAATTATAGAAGCTCGTCTACTAAATCTTGGTAATTATTCCTCTTTTTGTGCCCACAAAATTTTTAGAACAACCTTTTCTCATCTTCGAATTTAATACCTTCATATTTACAAGTTTTCAATAAAACAGATTTAGGTTAGGAATTTCAGCAACTTGCGAAGCTCGAAATTGGAGAACTGCATAGTATGCAGAATTTGTAATATTCTACAGAAAGTACCAAAGGGCCTTACAGATGAATAAATAAAACTAAAATCAAAATCAAAGTCGGATCAAAGACGTTGCCGAAGAAAAGCGGAAATAAACTCATGCCAGGATTTATATAACAAAGTTTCAGGATATGCATCTTTGAATTTATGGTCCCGTAACCTCCGATTGCATGGACTCAAAACATAAAATTAATAAACCTATTACCACTTAACCATACCATTTGTGACTCATAAGCTATTTGGAAATGTGACATTTGTCTCTCACAATGAAGGTCATGACCTACGGTAACCAAAAACAAAATTACATGTACTTGGATGGTCTGTAAATAATACGATAAAATTTGTAAACTTCTTGGAGCTAAGTAAGTGTCAGATATCTAAAGTCAGATTTTGAAAATGTCAAGCAGTTCCGAAGTTATCAATGTGACGGACAGACAGACAAAGTAATCACACAAGTAGCTGAAGCTACCAATCAGCATCGCTGAAAAGTAACGACCTAATTGTAACCTGGATTTAGAGTTTCTCTACTGGAAAGAAAATTATATAAAATCTGGGAAATCATACCGCGTCGTCTCGTCGACATACTTTCGACTTAGTTGACACTGAATCCTTCTTGAGAAAGACTACCTGTTCTCTTTCCCAATCTTAGCTCACATACTCATCAAAGTAACTTGGTGAAAAGATTGAGGGTCAACCTGTGGCGCGTGTAGTTCCCAGTGTCATTGGAAATAGATTTAAAAAGTCCATGATCCAGCCGAAGGCACTTTAGCACGCCAAAGTCCAACAATATTATACACCCACTCCAATGGAATTAATCATGTATAAATATAAAAGGATAGAGAACAACTTATGACCTCGAAGTGTATACTTTTGTAAATATTGGGTTTATCGATGTATGACTTTCTCTTACCCTTGATTGATTATATTTCCCATTTCTTCACTCCAGTTCCTGTTATAGAAAGAGATAAATCGGCAAGTTGAGCAAGCTTAAGCAATAAAGAATGCCTTTAATTTTATTACGTGTTTGGTATTGAAAATATATTGATTTATTCAGAAATTGCTTATTTCGCAATTTTAACTAATAACATAGATTTGAACATGTAGTAATAGAAATGCCGAAATTTATTCATGCATCTTCCTTCAATTTGTCGTTCTACAGTAGAACTTTTACTCCTTGATCATCACTTGCTTAAGCCTGGCTTAAGGGAATTTATTGCAACTCAACAAGTTTCCATCGGTGGTTGGATGGTGTATAATTGATGACCCACTTTCCTGTCTTGCATGCGATGCAGCCTGGAGAAAGTTTGCTTCCCGGAGAAAGCAAGAAGGCGATGGCACGTGGAGAGGAAGGTCTTCCTGTCCTGCTACACTTTAATCGCGATTTCTACTTGCAATGCATGTCGCCATTTGTGCAATGGTATATTTTGCCAACTGCAACTACTTAGTAACTGTCAGTTAATTGACACTTGTGGGATTTGAGACTTACACAACACTTCCTAACCGAAATACTGGCTTTCTCTCCCTCTCATATTCGCAGTAACAGTTTGTGCATATGTTTTGAAGAGCATAACCTACTTCTTGACATTGTTAATTGTTCTTTCCTAACTCGTTTTAGTTATTTGAGGCTACCAATTCATTAAGAATGAATAAGAGGTTTGGCTCCAGTGTTGGTTGTAACAATCTTAACACCAATAATGGCATGTATGGGATCTGAGCGATTTTTCATTTGAAGAACGTCCTTCCGGTTCGGTCGTATTTCTTCACTTGACTAATTTCTCCTACACGTGTCCCACCACCTATGCAATCTTTTATTTTTATTTCAAGTCAGTTAGTCATGTCAGGGACTTTCTCCGGCACGAGCCTCCCAAGGTCGGCTTCCTTTGTGATGTTTTCTAACTTTCTAACTGCACTATTTCACTTCATTTTAGTAGGTCACCTCACTGGCAGTTAGTTAGTTGTAGAAAATTGGATTTGATTTTGAGTCGCTTCCGTTTGAAATGTACCGAAATAATTCCAACCACAGGCGATGTTTAGTTGATTAACTGGACTTCTTTTGGGTTTTGTTTTTGTCCATCAATAATTCAAGGGACTTCCGGGTGATTGTTACGATACGAAATTACTTTCAGAGGAATAAATATAACTATTTGGCCTTGATTTCATAATCCAACTGGTGACATTGACAAAATTTGACGTCAGCAATAAGATTCTTATGAGATGAGGCTTGTTTTGCATTTACAGTTTCCGGAATGGTGGTAACAATCAATGTGCAACACGTATTGGGCTGTGGTTTAAAATATTTGTGGTGCCTCAAACAATGTAATCCTCAAGTCTGCTTTCCCTGCAACATAAAATAGATTTTAAATCCGGTACTTCCGAAAGAGCTTGCAGTGTCAAAACAAAAACTCACTTTTTTTACTCAAATCGCAGAGAGACATATTTATTAGTGAATCAGTAGTTACCTTATTTCAGATACTTTATATCACTCTACACATTGTTTTCAAAAACTTGTAAAAAAAAGTAAGGCCACCGTTTCGAAATTCCAAAGACAAATTTAAAAAAAATTCTATATTTTTAAGGCTATTTACAATGCTATCACGGAAATATTTGTGACTATATTTAAATGGATTCTAGCTAAATTCGCTTAACTCCACGTACCGGAAAGAAATGACTTTCTGACTGGGAGAAACCATGAATTTAAGTGGAGTGAAAGCAAGAAGAGGCCAAAAAGGAATGGGAGGCGCAGGTCTTGGATTTTCACACACACGCGGAAGCAACCATTAGAGTTTGCTATTTACTGCAGCATTGAGTACCTCTTTTGCCATAGACTTGTTAGTTACGCAAGTTAACCATGCAAAAATTTCATTGTGTGATGGATTAAGGTGATATATGGAAAGTTGTATCGTTGGAAGTAATTTCTTAGGTAACGTAATAAACCAGTAAAGCGAAATATCCTTAGTTAATTTAAGCCTTTCACATTATTTGTAAAATTTAATTATCTGTTTAAACTATATCGTATTAATTTAAGTAATATTTCAAGATACTGACAATGGCAACAAGTTGCTAAGTAGTGCAAGAAAATTACGGAAATTGTATACATGGGTGATTCATTGCTGAAGCTTTGCTCCGTCCAGTAAAATATTTTTACTGGACGGTATATAATGATGCGAATCTGCAACATGAAATACCATCTTTTTATTATTCCATCCTCTTTGTTTCATACGCTTCCTGTGGGTCAAGTACACCAACCCATAGGCATCTAAACATGCAAAAAATCGATAAATTTATAAGAACAATTTTATTTTATTTGCGGTTTGACATTCACTCTGTATACAACGTAATGCTATTGACAGACTCGAGATGAGATTAATTTGAAGCAAGCAAATCTTCCTTCTCCACTTGAATTGAATGAAATCAAATCTAGAGCAAGGTCTCAATCTCAATGTCCGTGTTTCATTCCATAACAAAACATTGCGCATCACATTTTGCAAATATATAGCAAAGCCTTGTAGCCATGACCATTGACCACGAGAAGAAATCATGACAAGAGCAAAATAAAGAAAAACTTGTCACATGTTTAAGTCCAGTCATTTCTTAAATGAAGGTTACTTCATGGTGAGTTGTCATATTCTTAAGATTTTTTTTGGCATTTGTTTTTTTACAATGTACAAGTCCTACGACAAATCTGAATCTTAGACGTCTCATACTTTTTTTTGACTTTTCGACATTACTGATGCATAATTTTTACATTTTTATACTAAACGCATCATGTGTCAAACTATTGCATGGATATAAAATTGTTGTTGGACTGAAATTTTTTATAGTAATCACAGACATCTAAATAAAACATTTATTTTACGGTTATTTTTTCATGGTAAAGTGAAAGTATCCAGATTTTTTGCGGATATACGCTTATATGCGTACAATTTCCAAATGCACGCTAATAATAAACTGGGAAATAAAATTGTTGTTGGACCGAAATTTTTTATAGTAATCACGGACATCTAAATAAAACATTCATTTAAACGGTTATTTTTTCATGGTAAAGTGAAAGTATCCAGATTTTTTGCGGATATACGCTTATATGCGTACAATTTCCAAATGCACGCTAATAATAAACTGGGAAAATTGAGACCAGACAATTGTTGCCCTCATCTGATGAGTTATGCACCTAAATCTCATCTCGCATTGGAATTTTTAAAAATAGCGTGTACTGCAAATGAACCCCACTTTTCACAAACTGGAGCCATTTCCGAGAGAGTAACACAAAAATGTAACGCATCCAGCATTAATTTGATAATTGCTGAATCAAGCCTGTCATGTAATCCTTCCTCTGCTCATGTTCATAATATCGGCTGCTACTTACATATTTGGCCAACGTTGGCTTGGCGTTGGCACTCTTGACAGTGAATACTCAAATTTATATCCGTATACATGCATGTTGTGCTCTGATGCAATGCCTGGTTCATGTTCATGGGAGAGATGGACGAGAAAGCAAAACAGTACTGCAAAGCTAACCAACTAGCGCATGCGATAGTTCCTTAGTTTACTTGATATTCAGTTGGTTTGAGTTTTGGTGGTTCCTTTACTTTTTCTCTTTTGCTGGAGCAAATGCAATGCTGACAGCATTATGTGCAATACACGGGGATGAGACCAAACCAATGCCATGCCAAATCCATTCCCGTCTTTGGTTCAAGTTGGCAAATCCATGCGAATAATATCAGTCAAGCTCTGCTCTTGCTCTGTGCCACACAGTTCCGCACTCACTCACACTTGATTTGACTGGGATTCTCTTAAAGAACAAAAGAAGCATCAAATTTCTTCGGCAGGTCATGAACACATTTTTAAGAGTCATTCAAATATTAAGTACTGTTTTACCTGGGATTAAGAAGATCACTTAAAATTTTGTAATCAGTGCATTGCATGGATTTGGTTTACCTGTCACTCTTACCTGAACCAAATGAAAACTGTGGAAACCATTCAATCCAACTCCTACCAAAGCCATAACCAACAATCAATCCGTGTCTGCCTAAATTGTACCTGAACATAAAAAATCAAAGTGCCCTCAATGAACAAATTAAAAATCCTCTCTGAGATTTTACAAGGATTGTGATCACAATTAAAGAGTTTATGAATTCCTGAAAGGAAGGTGAGCTAGAAAAGTTTGAACAAATTAAAAAACCATCTTGGAGTGAAAAATTGCGGATAGTTCCAATCCCGAAGAAACTTGAACTTAACCCCGACTACATCTTGTCACATACTGGTTAACCTTGTACCTGTGCCCCTGTGCTGAACATAATCAAAACCAAAAAATTTAACGGTTGAGAAAATTGAAAATTGTTTTTTCTGCAATTTCTCCTTTCGAAACGGATTTAATCTTTTTCCAAACTTGTGAACAACACTAGTGAAAAACTAAAAAATTTTAAACTTGAAAAATAAGTGGGTGTAACAATTTGTCTGTCAAAATTTACACAATGTTAGAAGAAGAGGAGGAAAAAGTGTGAGGAGAAAGTGAGGAAGAAACAAGTTTTTTTGATGCCGGTTACATACGAGTAAAAGGAACTTGTGTGTCAGTTCAACTAACTTAGTTGCCATTGCCACTGCTCTGCTCCGTTCTTGGCTGGTTGTTTTGGCTGGAAAAGTAAGGTAAGTTCGTGCATTGGCCTGCTCAGTGTCGTTGACCTTCCCACACACAAAACACTCATTCATGCTCCAGTCCGTTTATGCTTAACTTATCCAAGTTGTACATAAGTGTCCTTTTTTTTACTGACACCATCATCGTCATCATGATGTTTTTGCATATCAACCAACTTGCAAATCCTCACTTTTGCACCATATACCCACGTCACGAGGGAAAAGGTAGAATTCAATGGAAATCAAGGCAAAGGATTTTGCAATTTAGTTTTGATCCTGATTCTTAGGTTGGTAGGAGAAAATTATAAAGTTGCAAATTTATGGTTTGTTTGGAATTATGGCATTACAACTGGGAATTGAACTTACAACTTGTAAGTTGCAACTTTGTTACTGCAAATACTTATAACGGTATTAGGGTTCTTGGTTGGCGTGGGTTTTAGTGTAATTTTATAATAGGGAGATATCTAGTTTGGGCGATATTCAGTGGAGATGGTTTGTTTGGTTAGGTTGTTGGTTGATGGGTTTTCGGTATTGGGATATTTGTGTAGGGTTTGGTTCTGTGGATTTATTTGGTAGCATTGGCACTTTTATATGTGGCTATGGTTATGAGCTCTTAAGTAATAGAAATTAGAGAGAGAGACATGCATTTCTTGATCTTTATGAAAAATTTAATTATTTGTAGAAGGATTTCTAATATATAGATTTATAGTTCGGTTGAATATATGTTCGTTTAATACATGAATTGCATCTGCATGAACTTTTATCTACGGTGCTTGGTAAATTAAATGGGCAACAAGTAATAATATGTGGCATGGGCGACATTTGTTTGCGACGGCAGATTTTATTTTCTCGAGTGAATGTTCACTGACAGTTTTGTAAGTGTTGACTGTGACATTTTAACAAATACGGAGATGACAATTACGCAATTTTTTTGTATGTGCACAAAATGAATGCCACGAACGTAGATAAGTATGAACGTGTGTCATGTTACAGGACCTGGAACTTCCAGGTCCGCTTAAATCCCATTCTAAGGGCAATTTTCAAATTTTAAGGCCAAAGTCACTAAATTTAGAAGATTGTAATTCAAACCGAGGAAAGCATGGCATTGGTTTGCTATTGAAATTGGATAGCTCAGGACTTAGGAACAAATCACCAGTTATTTGATTCATTTTATTTCATTTATTGGGAAGCTGGTAAATTATTTCGAGGTTGATACGAGATGACTGACTTTGCTGTGCAATGTTGTTCTAAGCTATGGCTTATCATAATATGCCCATTGTGGCTTATCTCTGTATGGTAACATGCGTTTGGATACATAAGTCTTGTCCGGTTTAAGTAATACATATACTGAAAGTCATTTCCTCATCGCTTCCCTTCTCCAGCCGACAGATTAATGTCCAAATTTTATTAATGTCTCTCACAATCAAATTGCTGGCATACATTCTATTTATTCTGTCTTTCATTATTATTTTAAGCCAATTATTTAAAATATTTCCGTTAAAACTGCATAGTGATAAAAAAAATCTTGAATATTAAAATATCTAGTCCGCCGGTTTGCAGCTTATAGATTGAATTCGTCTTCGGTTGTAACTGTCATTTTAATTTTATTTGTTCATTGCCCGAAATTTAATTGAATTGTTAATTTATTTAGATAAGGTTAGGATTGTTTTATTAGTGTCACCATTTCTATCCACCATTGTAGCTAAATATTCTGTCACTGTTCTGTTTTTTTCCAATACGCTAATTGTTCATCATTAAACAATAGTTAATCGAAACAAGTGTGTTAGTTATACAAGAATGGTGGTGTAAGAATTTCTATATTCATCTGGGTCATCAGGTACAATGCCTTTCCGTAGGACAATTAATATAGAAATCAGCTAGTCGATTTCCAAAGCATTACAGTTTGGTGAACTTGACCGATGTTTTGTAAACAGATTTCCTACTTGAATGGCATAATGACCTGTTCCAAAACCGGGTTCGTCTGACATGCCCTACATTTGTGAACCATCAATCCATTGCTCTCTCTTACCCTAGAAAGTATAACATAAATATATTCTAAATATATTTTTCTAACATTTTTCAAATTATCACTTGCATTGGATTAAGAAGCAGATAATTTAGTAGCAGATCCGGTAAAAGTGTGAAGTTTATAAAAAACTGGGGGAAATTTTCTAATAGATGAATGATATACAATATACCAGATAATTTTATATTAGACATTACTTTTATATCAGCTTTATTTTTTTAATCGAAAAAAAATCGGACGGAGTTTAAGTTCGAGTAGACAAAACCGTAAACACACACGTGCGTAAATGGGACGGAGACTTTATTTTTATTCCATGCGAAAAATGTGTGGTGTGTGTTTGCCAAAAATGTTTCAAAATAAAGTCTGATACCGAAATGTTCGTAACATTATACACCCACACAATCACCACACACACGATTAGACGTGATGATATCCTCATCTATCTCTGCCTTATTTTTATTTTAGAGAAAATCCTCCATGAAAATGGTGTAGAATCCCATTTCTAAATACATGCTTATGAGATAAATGGCTATCCTGGTTAGCTTCAGCGATGTAGGCTTTGTTTTTTTCGCACATTCCAAATTTTAAAAAAACTATAGAATGATGCCTATGCTCGCGCAAGTGATAAGATAAAAATTGGCCAAGAATTTCAGTTTTAATACTTTCCGTGATACATATGAGACATGGTTAAAAATTATTTTGCATTGAATATTGTGCTTGACACATCGATCCTTGTGTCGAATCGGGATCGATGCAAAAGAAACCTGGAGCCAAGCCTTCACTCAACTTCAATAAACTACCTTGTATTATTTTGGGCCTGCTGAAGAAATGACACCTTTCTTCAATTTTTGCGCTGCTGCCCTTTGGCTTTCCTTGTAGAATTACCGAACACGGTCATGTCATTTGGAGCGAGGAACAAACAATTAACCTCTTCAATTAACTTCATAAGCCATCAACGTGCTTTAACTTCATAATGTCAGTACTACAAATTTACATTTTTGAACCCAAGAGTCCATGTTTTGTTAGTCCAATAAAAATGTTAAAATTTTAAAAATCCAGTCGACGGAAAAAATAGAAGAATGCGTATTTTGCGTATTGTATACTTAGAAAGGTTGGGCCAATGAACTTGATAAGCGTTGGCAGTGTGGAGTTTTCATGTAACACTGACTGCATCGCATGACTCGGGTAGAAATATTCTAACCAAGCTGCCAACGCTTCTACTCTAACATACCCGCCTTTTACTGATGGACGATGATATATCGGTTGGTGGAGGGTTTATCGAACGAAGTTCGGGGTTTTTGTTCCCTGGCGAGTGGATGAATGACCCATACGAATCGTTGAACAAAACCATGGCCTACCTTAAGTGTTTCTTTGCCTTTCTTTGTCAATGTGCTAAATTATAATTGTGTCTGCATGAAATTTGGATGACCTCAGAAAACTTGTGTAATAGTTTTTAAATTTAATAAAAAGCTCAAAAGCTCGCCACGCATCAAAAAGCTTAGTTATTACGCAGCATATAACCATCTTGGATAAGGAATGGCTCAGATAGGTAACGCCAAACGGTTAAAAACTGGGCCTATCTCAACATTACGGCGGCGAAAAAGTAGTGGTATTAATTTCAACTCAACAGCCATAAATATGAAAGAATTAGAAGTTAAAATGGAAATTTTCTCACCAATACCGTTAAATACTTGTGATTATTCCTTTTTGTGATATTTTTGACAGAATGCATCTGCATTAATATATTAATTTCAACTCAACAGCCATAAATATGAAAGAATTAGAAGTTAAAATGGAAATTTTCTCACCAATACCGTTAAATACTTGTGATTATTCCTTTTTGTGATATTTTTGACAGAATGTATCTGCATTAATTGTAAATTGTTAGGCAAAGTTAGTTGTAACACTGTACCAACCTCGTACATGTTTGCTTAATGAAAATAACACAAATTTAAGTATGTCTAGGATTTACTTAAAGATTTACAGTACATATGTATAAGCATAAAAAATAAATAGGGTAAATGTATAATTAACTTNAAATAGGGTAAATGTATAATTAACTTGCATATGACTTTGTTTGATTGATAATCACTAATAATCAGGTTCAACTTAAGCCGTTCAAGAAGAGGCGACTTGACACCGTGCCGAAATGTAGCACATGTTATTTTAACTGTGGATTCTAATTACTGCAATTCAATGATCTCTCTGGAAACTCATATACGTCTATTGTGTCTGAGAGAGTATAAGCATAGCATCGGGACATCCTTCATCGTTTTTTCCTGTTTTTCATCGACACTCGAATAGAGCTCAATGCACTACAAACTGCATTACATTCAGCTTAGCTCATTGTTTAGCACATGAAATTGTATGAGAATTTTATTGATTTTTGCAAGACGCAAAGTTTTTTTTAGTAGTACTAAAATACATGGAGAGAGTAAACCTTGTTCCATCCGTACTGTGAACAATGTATAAGGCATTTCTGGAAAAGATAACTTTATGGACATGCATTACGTTTAAAATGTAAATTACTTAATGTCTTGCCTTTGTCATTTAGTGACTACTTACAATTAGACTCAGTTATTTTTTTCTAATCAATCATAAACACCGCCATGGGCCTTATGTATAATATATGAGTCATTTGCAAATCGAATCCGAATTCCTTTCCTTTGTTGCAAAACTGGGATCAATGATTGGTATGAAAGTTGAATTGTGTACTTGTAAGTTTGAGGGTTTTGGATAGTATAACTTGGTGGTTGCCATTCCATCCTACTGAAGGTGAAGATTGAACTGAGTTTTTGGCAAGGCCGGAACAGGGCGGTGAACCCGGTGGACGCATGGTTGGATTGTGGAGTTGAATACCCGGGTGCCGAGATCTCCGATCGGAACTTTCGCCGCCTGGTCAACGTCCTCACGCACTTACACATGGCACAAAAGAGCCAGAGCAACTTGGAACATGGAGGAGTTAATGCCCGCCACCCATTCACGGTATCTACAATACCCGGGTAACCAACCCACAACCATTTCTTTCTTTTTGCGTCATTCTTCCCAATTTACTCCAAACCACAAGTTTCTTTCTAGAGTGTATACTTGTTTGGTTAAGTCTACTTCCTATGCATTCTAATTCCTGGATTTTCTAGAAAATTGGAAACAAACTACATATCCGTATTAGTCGTTTTGTTAGAGATGACTCATTCCGCAAGCTCACAATCAAATGCATAGGTGGCATGAATTCACTGACCATGATTTCCAACTTTGGTAAACTTGGTAAAAAACGTTTGCTTTCACCTCTTTAAGCTAAACGTTCTTGACCACACTAGGCTTTTTGACTGACATGTTGGGGTTTCCTACGATTTACTATTCCATCACGTGTCTGATGAGATGGTTTCTGCTTACTCAGCAACAGATACAACAACTGATCATGAAATACAAATAGGAACTGAGTTGTTGCATCAATTAAGCCAGTAAAATAGAGTGAGTGGTGTCAATTAGTTTAAGCGGGAGCTGGAGTGAGTGGGATGGGAAAGTGCGTGTACATAAACGTATCTCCTCTGGATAAAAATGGCAATGGCACCTACTCTGCAACTGCTGTATTCTGTGGTCTGCTTGTTGCAAAAATGGTGGTGGTGGTTTCATGAGTGTGCAAAAAGAGTCGATTTAAGTTGTGTTGTTATGAAGGAGAGTTCAGTGCACTCTGCTTGGCTATTAAAAAACCTCCTGAGTCAACGCACGCATCTACAACACAACCAGTCTCTCGTAATCAAATGCCAATGCATTTCATTAACATGCCGTGTCATGACTTTACAGCATTTCATATAAAATCTCGTCATTGTAGTAAACATTTGCGGACTGTATTGTACCGACATTTATGAGTGGGTGGAGCTGACTCTATGGAAATGTGGCTAGTTAACGTTTCTGGAGAGGGAGTTGTATGCTGCAATTTTGAAGAATGTTGTGATTCTACAATGTACTAAATACAAATTTGTGTAGTTTCATGTTGTTTTGTGCTTGTTAATGTATGAACAAATTCTCCTGTTCTTCCAGTTAATATATTTGCAGAAAAATATTTAAAAAGTGCATGCAAGGACAGTTGCGATGCATCTGTAATAGGACTCTGTAGACAAGACGAACAAAGGTGTGAGAATCCATAAATCCAAATTAATGAGTTGCCTGCAACAATTACAGTGGAGATCAGCTTACATAACACGAAGTCTTGCTTACTTTAACTGATTACGCACTTGTGGAAGTAGGAAATGTATGTACTTATCAACCATTAACCGTGAATCCAGTGTAGTTGGATTGGTTGGTACAATCCAATTGTGTAATAAATGGATTGTGGTTTTATTTTGTTTTGTTTGGTTTGACGTTGCCCTTTAGAGAGCATTGAGTTGAGGTTGAGGTAAATGGTCATGAATGGAATTGGTCACTAAATGCCTAGCCTGGTTAATAAGAGCGGGTTGAGTTCACTGATAATACATTTTATGCTTACATATACACACATTTACTGTCCATTTTTACATAGCTGGTGATAAGTTGCGATAATGGATCCCCTCCCTCGTTAGTGCAGATTTATCTGGAGATTGGATTTGTTGCAATTTGCTTCCGTGTATGATATTCCTATATGCTGGATATGACCATCAACAATAAACCTTTGCAAACGCATGCAATCAAGGACGAAACTTTTACTAGACAGAGATGGGTACACTTAAAATCACCCTAGGTGCAATATATTAAAAGTAAAATAATTAAGTCACAATTTAGCCTAATCAGACCATCCTGTGACCAACGTGTGTGGGGTGGGTGGCCCGACCGAATCGT
Organism: Folsomia manolachei; assembly: GCA_036491905.1. Taxonomy (NCBI): domain Eukaryota; kingdom Metazoa; phylum Arthropoda; class Collembola; order Entomobryomorpha; family Isotomidae; genus Folsomia; species Folsomia manolachei. Next base: position 14,746 of record JAAXNX010000250.1, read on the forward strand.
CGAACTTAATTTTCGTCTAATAAAAAGCATGTGTTTTTGTACCACTGAGGTATTGCTAACCGTTATAAGAGCTATTGACCTAACGCATGGACGGACAAAACGATTTTTAAAATGAGCTTCACCCCTTAACTATCAAATAATCACACCTCATTTCATCGAAACATTGATTAAATGTAAATAATTATATCCGTTTAGTCTAACAACCATAGATTATAGGTTATTTGAGGGGAAGTTGACTTAATGTGCGTTTTCTGCAAATCAATTTTTTTAATCAATGTTAGCAGTGTTTGAATTTATTGGGATAATATTTGGAATATGCTTTGCCGAACTCCATCCGTATAAAGGAATGATATGAGCAGATTTCAATCTGAAATTAAGCTGCAGCTTTACTCATTCTGCATACAATATTCTAGTGCTGCTTAACATTTATACCCAAACTAAACGTTACCGCACAACGCCACAATTCGAGATTTTTCATCATCAGTTTAGGCAGCACAGCACTGATACAGGTGATGTTAAATCTCGAAATGCATACATTAAGTCCAGTAATTCATCAAACTAAAGCAGCAATTTTTAACCTTTGTAAACAACCCAAACAAAGTAACTATCTATTATAAAACCGCGCAGTGTTAATTTGGAATGTCATGGTAGTCCAAAGACAAGGCTTACAATAATACATTTTATTAATTCATTAATAAATCCCTATCCCTTAGCCATTAATGAATCCAAATAGTCTTATTGTAATATTCATCATTAACAAATATTATCCAAGGATTTTGTTCTACAATGTACATTATTTAGATTTTGTAGTAACAATTGAAAGCTTTGAAATTCTACTGGTATTCAACACGTGTGTCTTTTGAATGCAGTAAGACAGATATGACAGCTATTTTTTATATAAAAAAGACAGTCGGAACTGCATTTCTCTTCAAAACAATTGATCCATTTGAACAAAGTAAATATTTAAATTAAAAGCGAAGAAACAATGAAATTCGAATGACATGTATTATTATGTAAAAGTAAAGGTAAAGGACTTGACATTAGATTAGATTAAAGCAAGGCTCAGTTGAGGTGTGATTAATTCACGTTTGCTGGCCTAGCATTGTGATAACGTAACTACATTCTTTTACGTATTTATATTTATAGAGTTCATTGTTAGAAAAGCATCAAGGTGTATCATATGTATATCCTGCTGCATTATGCATATGTGAGTGAATGTCGATTGTTGGCTAGTCGGTTTGGTTTCGTTTGGTTACCAAGCCTAATGCTTGGTTGATTCTTGATTGTTAATTGGCAGTCTTAGCTCTGCTCTTAACTAAACTCATGTAGAGTTTACTTCATTGTTCAAATGAACAGAAAACACACTCTCTCTTCTGGCTACGGAAGGTCAGTAACTTTTCTGACTTTTATTTATGCTTTGCATACCATAATCTAAACAAAAAACACTCACACTGGTAAAAAAAATTAAATTGATTTTGATTTCATTATGCAACCGCGGCTAAGTCGAGCTTATCTACGTTTTAGGAAAGACGACTCGTTTCAATTAAGTAGCCACTTTTAGTATGAGAATCCTCTTTTTAATTAACAGGATTGAATACTATGTGCTCATGTAAGAATAAGTTGGAATGATTCTAAAATCCGTGTAACACAACCCTTATGTCGATGCCAATTACATCCGTGAAATGATAAATTCTGTTTTTGGGATTTTATAATTTCATAAAACTAATGCAATTGATTCAATTTATGATGATCCACCATTCTATAACCACTATTCATTATCCCAAACATGAAATGAAAGACCCAGTTCATCCTGTTCCATTACACTATTTCACCGGTAATGAAGTACACCATGCACTTCGTACCGGAACTACTACTTCTACCATGCACATCGAACAAATGGAAATTTGAGGCGATGGGAACTAGACTCTTGCGTTTTAGTAGTTTCATATAGTTGCTGTGCATGCAATTCATTACAGAGGTTATTTTATATTATTTGTTGGTGCCTCCAAATTCATCAAATCACACAAAAGAAAACCACAAATACCAAGGCAAGGAAAGGGTTTCTCAAATGTTTGCCTAGATTAAACCACACTTCACTCAGATGAGAATTGAACCTTCTAGTTCCCGTGCCCGGCATGTGCTCATCATGAGAGCCAGGCGTTTGAAGAGGGATCTGCATCATGACAGTGGAAATGGGTGATATACCAGTTCAAACGAGTACGACAAGAATAGTTCATGCCCAGCTTTAATTCCAAATTTACATGCAAATACTCTAAGTTGCAGAAACTCCAGAACTGTTAAGTTTTCAGGTCACTCAGCTAAATATATACATGCAATGACTGAAAAGGAAATCTTCTACCAAGGCCTCTTTTTGCTACTGGCTCATTCCAAGTCCTCCATCCACTCACTTAAGTATGAAGGCTTCACTTAACCAAACATCTTCCGGGAAAGCATTTCATGATCAAACATCCCAACTCAGGTCACTGATAGGATGGATGGATACTGGAACATTGTGTAAAGTAAACGGAGAGATCCCTAAATTTCGATAAATATCTTCATCTTATACAATGAATCTTTACATGGGTGCCTGGCCAAGTGCTTGCAGTTTTTAATGAAACATGCAATTCACTTCATGATATCACACACGCACTACAAAAATGTATCTTTGCGTAGTTTGCATAATAATAAAAATAGTGCACGGCGAATTTAAATCCACGTGTCTAACCCACACCCTCGCCTCACTAATAATACCGACAACTTACCCGTACAAAGTTATGCACTTGCTTACGCATTCTGAGATTTAGCAATTCATGAGCAATTATGCAGTTCCGTAAGCAAGTCTTCGCAGTTCTTCTACTATAATATCAACGCATTGCATGAATGGAGATTAGTTGGCTAATTATTGTGGATTTTTAGTCCATTGTAGTAATGTTTATGTTTAAGCAGTTCACTCACAAGAGTTGGATTGGTGGGAAAAGAATCACCAACCGCTTATTTTATTGGCTTGCTTCATTCAATCAATGCGTTATCACACGTTTGAGATATTTTTATTCAAATTTATGAGGAAACATTGTAAGTTAATTTATACAACAAATCAAATTAATATTTTTTGCCGATAGTAATTGATGAAGGGATTTAATTTGAATTCAATATATTCTGGTTTGATCTATGCTTGAATACATCAATCCTTAATGTATCTGACATAGTCAGCCATATTATAATAAATTCATGGCAAGTAAGACACAACAAATATCTTTTAAAATATGTCCAGAGCACCTTGGAGCTTAAAATTTGTGGCCTCGTGACATCTGACTGAGGCCAACAAATCAATTATTAGTGGAACTGAATCGCCAGCATGTCTTTCAACTACCTATATCGCTTGTGGCTCATGTTATTTTTTGAAAATATAATGACCATTGGTTGAGTACACTGAAGGTCATGAAAACTGTGGCGACAAAAAACAAGCTTGCGTCTCTTTCAAGTGAAGCATTTACCAATACAAATTATGTTTTGAATGCGGGTAAGACGTGTGAGGACGGACCGACGGACATGCATTAGCATTGACATAAAGTTTCTAATCATAACATAAGTTAACTAGTTGAGTGAATGAAATATGAGTGAATGGATGATTTGCTTAGTAGTTGCTTGATGTGTGAGAGAACGAGTGTAAAGTTAATATGCAATGTAATGTAGTTAAGTTGAAGTTAGTTGCTTTTGCCAAGAGAAGTTCAACGACCGATCATAGTCAATACGCAAAGACTACAAAATACACATCAAATAACAACACTGTCTACATATCTGTTTAGCTCGCAGTGTAGTGTAATAACCACACTACAGAGCCAAACCAACCATTTATTTTAGCACTGGTTCACTCGCCCTATCAAATCAACTCAAGTGAGTCAAAGTCGAGTTGCTCATGGAGATAGATGCATCTTAATTTACTTTATAAATCTTATGTCTGCTAAAAGTCTTACTTAAAACGAGCTAGTGAAATAAGTGACGAGAATAAAGTACGATGGATGGATGGATGGATGCACACCAGACTTTATTCCATTCTTTGGATTCAATTCACTTGAATTAAGTATCGATTAAAAGTTGAAGAAGTAGAAAATTCAGAGAAGGAATGCTTCAAAGTAGTGATTACGGCAGTTGCTACCTTGCTTTTTCTACAATTTCCGGTGTCATACTGAGTTCCAGGGAGAACATTATTGTAACAATTTATAATTTTACGAACTTTGTACAATTACTGAACTAAAGGATACCTCAACTATTCACTAGGTTGTAAACAATTTTTTTGCAATGGTTAAAAGAAATTAAAGAAATTACAAAACTGATGTACGGTATACAAAAAAATTTAAGAAGCCTGCAGTTAATTTGTTGCTTGTTTCGTTGGGGTTAGTAGGTTCAATTCAAGATTTCGATTTTCACATTTGTGACTTATGACACGGACGACTTTTACTCATTCCCAAATACCTTTACTTTAATAATATTTCTCTTTCGGTCGTGACCCGTTCTGGTTGCACTTAAACCAAAACTAAGAGAATCGATTTGCAAGGAAGTTGTGCTCCATTATTAAATTCCTTGTATTAAAGCAAGGTCACTCTTTTATAAATGTTTGAAACAAAACACAATTCATGGACAAATCGCTAAATAAATATAGTTACTTCGTCACACACAAGAAATACAACTTAGACCTTAAACTTCACCTTAAACTTGATTTCTATGAAGGAAAATGTCAACTTCAAACATTGCCATGACACATAATCCACAGAGACATATACAGAGTCGGTGTCAGTACTCAAACAACGAAACATTAAAAATAAAAATAATGCATGCATAGGACAAAGAAAGAATGAACACACAAATTGTTCAATTAGTTATACAACTACGCTCAACTTAAACAAATGTTTATGCTGAATTGCAAGAATTGCATGGAGTACTCATTCATTGTTGTCAGTCACTTTCTTTCCACGCGGTGCCACATAACAGAGACATTTAAATTTACTTCTAGACCGGCCTTATGACTTATTTTTTTTTTTTACACAGAGTACAGTTTAGCCCACCAATAACATTGGAGTGCGTTCATTTTCAACAAAACAATATCCTTTATTTACAATACTTGAGCATGTGCGTCTATAGTCGCACAATGGCCAAAGGCAACTCTATAATAATGGATGGGAGTGACCGTATATAAAATAGTCAACTTGACCTTCTTGGCCATCGTGGTACACCATACTGCACAAGCGTTTATATTAGCTACTATTTTATTGAGGGGCGATTCTATCAAGGTAAGGACAACTAAAATAGTTAGTATTGCAGATGCAGTAGTGTCTTTACTTTTGTTTATATTCCTGATGAATCATACACTGCAATTAAACTAGCTACAAACTACAAACTAGAGAACTCCCTGCTAAATGAACAGATCATAGTTACTTGGATAGTGGGAGAAAGATGAATTTTACCCTATCATATCATCGTAAATAAATTGCATCCACCCTATGCAATGGAATGTTTATGTTGAATGTTGTGCTTGCAATGTCATGTCTCGCCGCAGTTTAATGATCAACTCAAGAAACTCGCTAACTTTCTCCACAATTTCAATCATCATTAGTTATTTTGTTGAGTTGAGTACATAAAACATGAGACGGATATGGGATTCGCGTTGGCTTGAAATACTGCACTGTTGTACCTTCACTAGCTGGGATGCGATATGTCGTATTTATTATATTTCAACTTTCAATTCTTATTTTGATTTTGGCTAGTTCTAGTGTCAAGTGGATAAAGTTTGAGTAAAAACACCATTCCACACCCTTGGATGGAATACGAGTTGGGTAAAAGTTTTGGTCGAAATTTGCACTTTGATTTTTCCTAAAAGTGCAAAACTGAAAGTTGTACCTCACCTACGGGAATGTACATATATGAATATGAAACAAGTTGTGCAAAAGAAAGAAAATATTGAATGATCTTTGTTCATGGAACGGTCGGTGAAGTAGGTGACGTATGTACTATGTGCCAAAACTCAACCAGCCAGACTGGGATTCACGGAACATCTTCAACTAAACTCGGTCCGGTGGTTTTGGAGTAGTATTCTAACGGGATAGATGCCCTCCGGTGGTTTGGGTTCAAAGACTTGCCTTAAATAATACTGCAGATTGTCTCGGCTCAGTTCATATGGATGAACGAACGGCCAGTTACTAATTCTTTTTACAATGATGGATGAATTGACTGGTGAACAGCCAAACCATTTAAATATACGTTCGTCAAGTTGAGCCAACCATTTTTATCCCCGTCACTATTGAGCTTCAAGCTACCTAAGATGTCTTCAAAGATTTCAATGGCATTATAAATGAAAACGAGAGCATTACCTGACTATAGTGAAAGTTCTTTTATGACATCACAATTAATAATAAATTATTACAGGTTAAAAATTATCAGAACCCAGTATTCGTGGTAAGACTATGCATACTTCTAATTAGTAAAAACGTCACAATTATTATGGCATGCTCTTATACAACTAAGGTAGCAAACAATATAAATTGGTTGATTTCATTCAACGTTAGCATATTTGTGCTTTGCATTGATGCACCCACGACTAGCAACTGAATTAAATTGAATCGAAGGGTAGCAAGTGTGCGTTGGTTGAGATGCTCGCGAGGTGTTGAGGCATTGAGGGTGGCGTGGCAGTGACACTGAGACCAGTGACATGACAACAATCCTCACTCAAGGGAAGGTCTTCCGTCAAGTTCACTTGCTAAAAGAACAACCAAACTAAGCAATTAAGAATTTAGTTATTCTTTAACTAACCACTATCCATAAATTACGGCGATTTATTTATGCTAACTCTTGAGTCTCTGTCTAGGCACATCTCATGGCTTGGGTACTTAAATGTGGTCAAGATATCATAAACTTGTAACTAAAATCCCGAAATGTTTGATAGAGTTTCAAATACCAGGATCGTAAAATGAGCCCAAATTATTAATTCAGGGAAAACTGACAAAAAATTACTATTTTCTATATCTTTATACTTCATTAACTAACTACAGCACCTTAGTTGCAAAGAGCCTTGATTCTCTTACGTGTTTGACATGACGTGTGAACGGATCCAAAACCTTACCTTGGCTCATTACCATCTAGAGACCAGCATTAAGTAAGTAAGGTAGTGAATATTGCGCACCTATGTACATAATATTGCATCATTGACATTGCCTTCCTTTACTCAGCCATCAAATCCACACGACGTTTATTATTGGTGTCTCAATGAGCAAAGTCAAAGTCGAACTTGACCAATTTCTTTACCGTGTTGTGATGATGAATTGTTGTCTCTTCTTCGAAAAAATATCAATCCCTTTATTTGTTCCTTCTTGATTCATTGTGTATTAAAATTATTTTATATATCTATCATGGATATACTTTGTAGTTTAACAATTTTTTGCATTCATATTCAATACAAAGGACCTGATTAAAACGTGGTTAGTAAACGATGCTTTTCGAATTTTGTTCTTGGAAGCGCATATGGTTGCGTTCCGATCCGACAAATTAATTTGAAACCACAAATATAACTTACATGGTCTGCGTTTGAAAAATTAATCATTACGAGTGCTAATTGTATTCAAATTTAAATTTAAAACTGTAAACTTAGATTTGCATAGCAATTCACGTTTAAGGTGTGTCAACCATTGTCCAGCTTGATGCACTGAACCCTTGTTTGTTTTCTACAAAAATAGCTAGAAGCCTTATTGTTCTCTTATCGGCTAGTCCTATTCACGGCCTTTTATTGAGTCTCCTGGGAATTCTCAAAGTAAAACTGACCTACGAACTAAGGCCAAGGTTGTATTCACTGAACTTGGATCAGGACTATTTGTGCATGATTCAGGGATAGACGTATTAATACAGATTTCTTACTCCATCATACTTTTCATAAAAATAACTCTCCATAGGAAGTTGCTTATGCCAAATGTACCTACTTTTATTCAGGCCTCGGAATTGGTTTTGTGATGTACAATGTGGAGTGAGTAAGGCATACATTACATTACATCCATGATGAGGAGATTGTTTGGGATATTCGCGAAAGAATCGCAAGTTAGTGTTGTGCTGAGCTGACAGTAAAATTGCAATACAGCATTGGTACACGTTAAATTAAGGGGAGAATCAGAATCTCGTCAGACCTTGGATGGATTCCTGCTTGATGGTTAGGTTACATAGGATGGGAATGGGAGACTACGTTGTAGAAGGCTGAATGTTGAACCAAGTGTATAGTCAAACCATTTTAGTTAGTTCACTCTCAGTTCCTTTCATACAAACATCACTTGAGGATATCTGACAATCCTGCACAATTGCACTTACTTTTCGGGCCCTTGGTGTTAAAGAAACCCGAGCAGGGCCACTTTTGGATTTTAATTACCTGCAAACCATTCAAAATTAAGTCATCATGGGTTAAAAAATTCACCCCAATTTTTTTTCACAGTAAACATTTGTGCTTGTGATACCTGGAGTGAGACAAAATCCGGAAATAGGATTTGTTTTAGAAAATTTACAAAATCAAACCAGTTACATTTTAAAATAAAATTACAAATCCTCAGTGAATTATATGGGGACGTTTTGAGACGTGTGCGAGTACAACAAAGTTTTCTACTTCCGTCTCAATTTCTCGTACTCCCTCACCACTCTGGAGCATAGTGGCGTGTTCATCTTTAACTTCTCCAGGCAAAGTTATCACTAGTTAACTATTTCCATGATTGGATCCCCTTCCTTGTTTGTAAGGAACTTAAGAAGTGAGTTAGTGAGTAAGTAGCCAGTGACTGCATGCATGTATGCATGAGTGTGAAAATTGCAAGTCTTAGTTGGAATTGTATACTTACAAGCAAGACAATTGTCGAGTCGGTTGGTGGTTGGTTTTCGATGTGAAGTGAAATTGCAAGAGATGAGATACATTGACCCCTCGCAACCAATGTTGTCTTCCCCAGAGCACATTGCCTTCTTAAATCTCTACTCACCTTACTTAACAAAGTTGTGAAGAGATTCGAAATATTTTATAAGTTTATGACATTAAAACTTGTCGAATTTTATGTGAAAAAGTATTTACAAAAAACGGACTTCTCTGTGATTTTGAATGAATGATTAAATTGTTCCATAGAAATATTAACGTAGACGCATTACATACAGAAAATCGGGTAAACAACTCAAAGAATGTAAAGGATTGACTGAGTTTGAGGAATGAAAATACATAAATGTGCGGATGGAATGGAAATATTGTGAATTTATTTTATGTATTTTGACAGTTGGATTAAAATGGATGGATCCATGTGCAAATTAATTTTTCCGAATTGTGAAGTGTTTGATATAAATATCAGGTAGTTGATGTTGATGGTAAATTTAGCATTGGTTTTTTTATATGGTGGGTAATTCTACCTGTGTAAGTAATAGATTGATTTAGTGACTGACTACTCATTAAATAAATTGCGTCTACCCACACATTGTTGTGTAGTAAGTTATGTGTGATGTGTTATTGAGAAGTTTGACTGACTGAAGGGAAGGACTGAGCCTTGCCATTGCATTCTATTCAGAGATATTACATTAGTACCATAGTTAAACAATTGCTCACTTATAACTCAACGTAAGTGAAAGTGTCTCGAGTTGGTTGGTCTCATCCTTTATGTGGGGATTGTGCTGTGCATAGTTGGTGGCTGGCTAACATTAAATAATCGTGTTGGGATTGACTAAAAGGGAATACGTTACTTTCGAAGGTGAGTGTTGTTCATCTTACAGGTTGTTGTGGTTTCTATGCTCTCTTGAATATTGATGCAGTCTTATGGACATTTATGTATTTGTAAACGCTGTAGCTTCCTATGACAGTGAATGCATGCAGTTTACATGCATGGAATCTTATCCGCTTCCCGTTACACAAAGTTTTAATTTGCACGAATTTTTGACTTTGGAAACGCTTTAAGAGGCTGACTTAAGGTCGACAGTATGAGACTGTGTTGGTTTTTGGTTGAAATATGATACGATAGTGGTTTAAATTATTCGGTGGTTCGGAGTAGGAGATTTAATTTGGTCAGAATTCAATGATGCGTTTGAAAGTTGCAACATTTAATTATCGCAAATGATCTTTTTTTAATCTTTTGCTCTGGTTTTTTTAAATGTTGGAGCAATTGTCAGCCAAGAATCCATGTCGTATTTGTATCTGTGCTATTAGCTGGTTCATCAAGGATAAGAATTTGGTAATGAAAAGTGCATGAGTAAGCTTTGTTAGTCAGTTATAGCTAAGGTTTCGTTGGCTCGACCCAAGGTCGACCTATGGATTTAAATGGTAACAATGAACTAGTGCTCCTTCCCTCCTCCTTAACTCCATCCAATCCATACTTGACTCTACTGACTCTTTTAGCTTAGGGTTAACACCAACGGAACTCTTCTATTCTATGCTAATTCCAAACAGTTTAATGTCTAACATGGGTAGCGATGTTGGATCAAGAGACTCACTATTGACTCTGTCATTGACACTACTATGGTCGCCCTTCAAGGCTCAATGTCGTCTCTTTTTTATTCCATTGATTGCTACCAAGGCCCACCACACCACCACATCATCATCCATCCATCCAAGCATACCTAGTTGAATATCCCGTCCAAAAAAATCCAATAACCAGGCACGTATTCCTGCATAAACCCATCAATTACTTGTTTAAATTAAACCCACATTAAACAATATCTTGATTATGAAGCATACATATCATTCATCACATATCTATATTCTCAACACCACGCATGCAAACACCAGCTCCAGTCATTTAGTTAATGTGGAATGCATCATGGATTGAGTTTATGTGAATTTAATTTAAGTGTAGCTGACCCTCAACTTGCTCTGATTCAGCTGGATAACAATACGACCTTGCCGTTCTCTGAACGGCAAATAATCCAATCTCTCTTTTCCATTCCAGTATTCAGCAGTATTCATCCATCCATATCCTTTTACGCATTCATTACATTATTTATTGTAAATTCCACTTGTTGCGCGTTCTTGAGCCACACTTGTGTTTTATTCTCTTTTCTCTGATTTTTATTTAATATTTGGAGGTCACAAATCTTTATGTATTCAATTTAATAATTTACACAAATCATCCACCTTCTGTATTAATAAAATCTCTGAAGCCAAATAGGAAATGTTGGTGGAAATATTGTAGTTTCAGTCGACTTTGGTTATATCGGCAGGGCTATATTGCAGATGATGATAGAGCAATGTCAAAGGCAAGATAAGGACATTTCGGGAAGGTAACAATTAAAACAAGCTGGCATTGGTGCTTGGTAGATTTTGCAACTGTTTTTGAATCATTGAGATGGATGGAACACTGATTTTGCTTAGTTAATTGATCATTCCCAAACATCCATCTACATCACCGAGCCACGCATTTTTAAAACCTTATGGAAAAGCACATCTTTACGAACTTGACCTTTTGGCATCAACCTTATGAGTACAGTAATGTTTTCGTCATTAGTTTTTATGGCAATTTTTATCATTGTCCAACTAAATATAGTATAGACGTGACCCGAAATCTGTAATTTTTTTGACAGACGGTGACTTTGACCCGCAGAGATTGACAGCGATTTGAGATGCTATCATTGTCAGACAGCATAACTATATCCTTGTTGTATTGATTGGTCACACTGTAGAATAAATTGACTGAGACGCACTGTGAAAGTGGGTCAGTGGCTCCAGCCAGTATTTTAACCAGTCAGACAGAGTCAGAGTGAGTTGGCTAACTAATTTATGTGCGGCAGTTGTAATGGTATGCGTGTTAAGTTATCCCATAGGGGTAGTTGTTAGTGTAACGTATTAATTGGTAACCCATGGTAATGGTGGTCCAGTAAAGTAAGGGCGAGAGTTGTTTGCCATTTATCTGTCTGTGCCGAGTGTTGCGAATAAATATGCGAATGGATGGATGCAGTGTGATTGAATGATGGGATTGACGAAGGAAGGATGCGTGTCCTCCAGCCACAGGGTCATCTCTCAATCCAGCCAGTCAAGCCAGTCCAGATTTTATCCTTGCCAATTATCGTACCTCTAAAAAAAGCATATTCCTCATTCCTGTTTTGATCTTTAGTCACTCACTAAATAAATTATTGTTCGTATACAGACTCACCCGACCCTGGAGAAGTTTATAATCAGATTCGCAAACAAGGCTGCATTCTCATGCAAATATGGATCAGTACTTTTTTCATACATTTGCAAATTCTTGTCTTTTCCATTTCTTGTGGGTATTTACATGGTTTAAATAGGAACAACGATTGTATTTTGTGCTAAAATCCTTGATATGCAACTGTCTATTGCTTACGCCGTTTGCTAGTCATATATATGAGATGGCATTGGGTTGAATAAAAATGATTCAAACAGTATCGGATTGTTTGAGGATGAGGTATTTTATTCCGTCCAATTCCGTAGGCAGAAAACAGATCATAGTGTCAAATCAATTAAACACAACTTGGTGCAGTATCAAAATATGCAAGTGAGACTGGAATTGCCAATGATTCAGCCAGCATCGGAATATTCGTAGACTCAAGGATTTGTGGTGATCAACAATCTCACTTCAATGAAAAAAGATAATTTGAAGTTATCACTAAATGCAGGTTTTGTGGACCTGAATTTAACCTTCGACGAAATACTGGTATTATTACCATGGCGGGTTAATCGGATTATCACTATTTATTCGGAGTTGTTCACTTTCCTGTGTTCCTGTTTCCGAGCTCGATAGACTTGTGGTACCTTTATACAAATATGCTTTTTATTTGAGCATCATTAAGGCTTGTCTCACAGTTGATTACTTTGAGGAAGAATGACAACTGTAAAATATCGTACAGTTTAATTGAATCTGTTCATGTCGCATGTTTTCCCAGAGAACTACAGAATCTGCTAATACTCAGTGCTAACAGGCAACAGGTATAAATTTGAAAGCACAAATTTTGTAAAATAACAATAATCCGAACACAAAGCAATTAAATCAAATAATTTTCTGATTTATGTGGAACTGGACGGAATTTGCTCTTATTGTAATTAGATTTTGTTGAAAATATAAATCCATGACCAAATTTTATGTTGGCACCAAAGTAAATTAAAGAATTTATAAAATTCCACTTGTACCGCCAGCTGGCAAACAGTATAGAATACTTCTTTCTGCAAGTTTAAATTTGTAAATTGGAAATCCAACGAAAATTCATGGCATGACGCATCGGCTCATACCTGAGGTCGGAATTCTCAGGTGAGGTGAGATTGAGCTTAATTAATTCCCGAGTATGTATGCACCGCATATTGAATAACCCCCGCACATGCTTTATTACCTCGGCTTAGTTCCTGTCAATTAAGTGCATTCTTGTACCCATGTGCCGTGTACCTGACAAGACAAGACCTTATCAAACAGGTCAGTCAAAACTTCATTCTCATCCCACTCCTACCACAGACATAAACGCTTGAGAGCTCAGTCTCGGAGGTTCCTCATCAATCTGTCGAAAACTCTGCTAAATTCATTTCATTCGTTTACAAAGAGTTTGACAATCAGTATTTGCTTTATTCGACGGCCTCCGACAGATTTATAATTTACACTCCACTAAGGAGCACTATGAGCCCCGAATTAACTAGCTGCTTTCGCTTTTGCTTGTATTAAAATAAGTCAGATATTCATTGTACTAAGCGTAGGATGTATTATTCCCTTCAATGATCTGTATTCCTCCAGGGTGAATATTGATTTCGGCCTGTTTTGGTGTGAGTGGTTATCTATCCATATATTTCAAATTGAAATTAGCAGGGCTGAGTAGATGTCAAAATAGTAACGAGCAACCGGTTGGCTTACCTTAATTGAATCTAACTATTTAAAAATCTCTCCAACCTTGTTACGGTAGCATGCAGAGAATCAACCCTTAAGGTGTTTTGAGTCCGTTTATTGACCCTACCATTGTTTACTTGTACGCAAAAGGCAAATATGAGTCCTTAAAATGACCTTGTCCATGGATTAGAGAGGGTAAGAACCCTTAACGGCTTCGTTTAACGGACAATAAGTGGAATTCTTATCTAAATGACTGGACAATTTTGTATCACGCCAACAGCTTAGTGCTCCTGCCAAGTGCCATGCTAACTTCTCCATGGTCATGTCTGACTGGCTATTAGAAGGATGGTATAGACACAAAACCAGGGAAGGACATCCTTGATTAGTTGAATCTGTTTTAAATGATCTTTTTGTACTTGTACCACACTCAATGAAATAACCTTTGACCTGAGGTTGTGGTGTGCGCCTTGATCTGAAAAGTAATAGACTGATGGGCCATGAATTTTAAATGATTTGACCCACTTTAAATTAAATGTTTTCAAGTTATGATTATTTAGTAAACATGCATGCACTCAAATGGAGCATATATTTAATACTGACTTGTTGTTAGTTTGGGTTGACTTTGACAATGCATTTCGAATTTATATTTTGACCAGAAAAGATTATTATGTATGTATTTGAAAACAATGGCTGGGAAATTGCCAAAAAGTGAGACTCACGGCCTACTCACCCATTAAAGTTCCAGAACAATAGGAAGCTCATTTTAGTATCCTTCCTCCCTCCCTTCTTTCAACCTTCAATTACACTTGCAAACCTAACTTTAAAAATATTACATCTTGCTTGTATTGGTCAGATAAAAACTCTTGAGACCTAATACAGATCAAATTGTTCTGGCTCCGTAAAGTAAAATCTTTGGTCTTTGATTTTAGAACCTCTTGAACTCATGCCGGATACTATACATCCGCTACAGTTTGTTTTACTGACTGACTGACTGACATATTTATTCATGTAGATACAAAGATTATTTCCAAGATTTTCTTAATTTTTATAGACTAGCATTTGAAAACAACTGCATAGGAATTGCAAGCTGTCCAATTTATCCAATCAATCAAGTGACGACGCTTGACCTTGAGTCGGAGTTTTCTCGGCACTTTCCAGCAACACCTTACGGGTCATAATCTTCCGACACCTAATTACTAACCTTTCCAGTTACGGACGGTCATTCGCTGTCAATTCTTAAAAACATTTTTGGCCGAATACCACAGATTTTTCTCATTTCTTTCAAAAAATTATTAAAGGTGCATTTTAAAATAAACTTTAATGGACAAAGGGCTTTATTGTGTTCAGATTTTAGATTCTGTATCGTTTTACTTAGAGATGTTTCCAACATTCTAAATAATACAACACTTTAAACATTTATAAAATGACTACTTTTTGCAATTTTTGAATTGATTTCGACTTGAGATAGTACGTTGTGAGAAATTGGACATTTCAATTTTGACTCACAACATTTGACATAAATTATTTGGACGTAAACTACAACTTTTACGGACGGTCATTCGCTGTCAATTCTTAAAAACATTTTTGGCCGAATACCACAGATTTTTCTCATTTCTTTCAAAAAATTATTAAAGGTGCATTTTAAAATAAACCTTTATGGACAAAGGGCTTTATTGTGTTCAGATTTTAGATTCTGTATTGTTTTACTTAGAGACTGCTTCCAACATTCTAAATAATACAACACTTTAAACATTTATAAAATGACTACTTTTTGCAATTTTTGCATTGATTTCGACTTGAGATAGTACGTTGTGAGAAATTGGACATTTCAATTTTGACTCACAACATTTGACATAAATTATTTGGACGTAAACTACAACTTTTTTCAAATCCTACAAAAAATTACAATAATGCATAATAAGATCCATCTATAACTTGTTCTGAATTAGTATAATTTTGTGGACATGCTGGTTAAATGTTTTACTATATTGTCGCGAATACTGATTTTGAATCATCAACAAAACAACCGCATCATTGAATTTACCGTCAGGGAGATGCTCCCTTACCACCATTTCTTCCTTCCTTCCTTCTTGTCTCCATTTTTTGTACCAAATCAAACCAAGCTACTCATTGTCATTTATTGCAAGAATAAATAAATACAGATAATACTTAACAAGGCATGAATAAAATTTGCTATCCATTACATCAAAATAATAGAGCAGCTATGATGTGATGCATTATAACAATGTGTGACTTCACTTTTGAATGAATAAGCTACGCTACGGTCAGTCCACTAATTTACACCACATTCAATACAGTGCAATTGGACGCTTATTATTATTATGACAAACCAAAATAAAGTACAAGTAGAAAGTGAGACTGGTTGAGTGGGTCCATCCTTGTGATGGTTTGTTGGAGAACTCAGTGAATGGTTCCTTGACTTGACTCACATCATTCCTTCCCCCTTTTGATCTCCTTATTTAAATCTGTTCAAAATTACATAAAACCAAAAGATGCAAACGCAGGGCTTCAGCTTAGGCTCTTTTTCAGAAAAAAAACCAACTTGTCATTGTTATTATACAATACTGAACAATACAAAAGGCCTACTGAACGAGTGAGGGATTAAGGATTGAAATAAATATTTCACACTTTCTCCTCTCCTTCTTGTCTTGTGCCAGGCATGAAGTCTACGCAATGAATGGTGCATGGGAGCTAAAACGCTTAAAGAATCCAATTCACAACTGCTCCTTGTTGTAGGATCTGTAAAATATATAATTGTATGTTGAACAGTGCGTGTAATTCAATCTGATTCAGTTAATCACATCATTCACAACATAGTACTTCCACTTCAGTTCTGTGTTTTGCAAAGTGGTTGTACTACAGGCATTGTGGTGTAACAACAGGGAAATTATCCAAATATCTATTATCCTGGTTAATTACTTTCAAAAGAGGTTTAAATATAAATCGTTCCCACGAATGCGCTCTATTATGTATTACAAAAATAAAATTCTGTTAGGATGGGTCGGTTTTTTTGAAGAGTTAGTTCAATGCAATGCTGGGTTATTCCGATATGCGTATTTTTTAAATCATGTTATTATTGAAGCAGTGCACTTGTCAATATAATCAAAACGAAATGAGGCAACATTTTTAGTTTTCTTTTAAATGAAAAAAATGAGCAGTGTATTCAAGTATTTTCTGTATTTATATTGTCGATGGGTCATTTAACTTTTTTAATTCAATTTATGGATTCCTTTTTTATAATTGCCAAGAAATGTAAAGAGTACGCAAGTCATTTAATGCCCTGCCTAAATATTACATGAGATTTGCATAATTCCTACGTAAGAGCATCGCTAGCAGGTTATCAAGCAAAGGTAACGTTGAATTAAACGTCCGTAATAAAGTGCAAGTGACGAGATGAATACGTCCATTGCTTTGCCGTGTAGTGGTCAAAATTTGAATTGTTGTGGAGTGGATGTTGGCCCAACAAACTCGATTCTCATTCCTGTTTGATGGTGGGGTCAACATCCGTCCGTAGAGAAGGGTTGCCTGGCATGGCACTCGCCCCTACGTTATCTACATTTGAATAGCACAGCACTACCACGAATGATTTGTATTGCAGTAAATAATAATCAAAGTAAATAATAGTAATACTCGAGCCTTATCCACTTGTCAAGTATCTGTGTGTAAGAATATCTTCCTCACGCTGGTAGGAGGCCACTTTCCTCGAACAGTGTTTTCTCATTTTACTCAAAGACTGTTAAAGTTTAATTTGATGAAACATCTCGTGCAATGAAGAAGTTGTCTTGTCAATATAATTCAACTACTGAAAATAATCGAATGACTTTGTCTCAAAATTTATATTTCATTGGACATGGGTAAATGTGTACATTGAGTTGTGGAACAATGGTATAAAAACGCACAAGTAGTGAGATTGAGAAAATATCCAAATAATTTAAATCTTTTGATAAGTCCACGTGCGAGTAGATTTGAAATTTGAAATTGATTAGAACTCAAGAAAAGGCGGCAATGTTTAATCTGGATGCATGATAAGGAAGGAAGGAAGACTGCATTCGAGTGAATGGGAGATGATGGAAGGTAAAGGTAGAGGATCCAAGTAAAGGTGGCCTAGTTTTAGGTCAAAAACCTCTCGAGTTCACTCACTTTGAGATTCTCAACAATGCTCAACTGAACTAATCCACTGGTTGTTATGTGAGATGAAATATACCTACCTATCAGCCGGCCGATTGTTGGCAACAAACAATCACTGTATGTATCATACCTTCATAACTCTTGGAGTCACTATCACTCTCAACGTAATTCGCCCGGATCCAATCCACAGACTCGTAAATTTGGTGCAGATATCGTAGTAGAGCCTTTTCGTCACGGTAGTGTAACACCTCATTTCCTTACCTGCGTATGTAATCTACTGATTGATTCCTAAACAGTCCGATTTTTAAATGCTGAGTTTAATACCACAGATAATCAACATGGTCGTGACGAAGGTCACATATCATGGAAGAGAGAATGCATACAGTGATTTGTAAATGTTAAAATTTTGCAGATGAACTGATTAGTCTACCTATAAAGAACCCCGTCGCAAAAATACTTTCCAACCAATAACATTTCATTTAAATTGTCAAATCCAACATCTTTCAAAACAATTCAGTTGAACGAATCTTGTATTTTTGAAGTAAAATTTTCTCGGAAATGCACGCATAACCAATGGATTGCTTTTTTGAAATGGTTGCTGATTTACATTAAAAATCTATCAACCCAATAAATGACATTTAATCTTATTACAATTTCTCACCCAAACTTGCAAATTTGTAAAATTGCTGAGTTGTGTGAGGAAGTAGAGGATGGATGGTTGAATGGGAAGAGTGATTTCTAATTTAAATTGGCAAACCAAATCCAAGTCAAATCCACCATAACAAAACAAATGGCATAAGAACATTACACGACATAGCAACCAATTGAGCATTACTTTACTTTATTTTGCAAAGAAGAAGACTATCCTCAAGTCACCTACCTATGCCTAGCAAGCCCTGTGTAGCTCGTCATAGCTATTTCCATTTCATGTAACAGTTGAGCCGGTAGTGCAATGTAGAGAATTACCTTACATTAACTTTACTTAGAGTTGATGGTTGGTGGTGGTTTTTTAAATTTTTTCTGAAGATTTGAGAGAGATTGAGGAGGGCAATGACTCTCAGTTTCACTCGCATTTTTCCCATTTTTTCACTTTCGATGCATTATTATATCATGTTGAGGCGCACTGCAGTTCCTCAACCAGTCCACCACCAACCACAATATAAAACACGGGACAAACCAGTTCGGGGGACAACAATCGCACATTTACTTAGTTAGTTGGCTAGTTATGCTAGTTAAATTGTCTGTTATGGGTACATCTTTTTTCGCGACTTTTTTTTACCAATGCTCCCTTAAGTATCTTGGTAAAATTTGATCTGGCCATTCACGGCGTTTTTGGACATTAAATGCGTATTTTGTAACCTTCGAAACATTGTTTTTGGGGAATAAATCTTTTCTTTAACAAGCTTTTAAAACAGTGAAAAGAGATTATTTATAGAGTTGAATCAAAATTATTTTGTGACGCCTTTTTTAAATCATGCAAGCCAATTCTTGATTTGATGGTAAATTTGTGATTTGCTTTAAATGTAAGAATTGGAATAGAGAAAAATGCCAGTCCGCATAATAAATCCTTGGCATTTCATCTCTCTCACGATCACGAAGAAAAAACGGACTCTACTCTTTTTTGTATGTAATAAAATTACAAACTCCACGACGAAACTATTTGAATTTGTATTTGCAAAAATCACAATTAACAACTGACTGGTCAACTATTGACTGGTTTTTAATTTAAAGAAATAAAATGGAAACTTGTAGAGATTAGCCGGCCGCTTTGTATGTATATAACGCTTATTTTGTTTGTGATATTTAATTATCCATTAATATTAAGCATTGGCATGATATAGCGAAATACGTCATTTGACAGTATAACCTCGGGATTTTTTTCTCCGTGATTGCAAATCAAGAAACTACTCATCATCAATACAACAACTTTAGTTAAGCTTAATCCAAGAACACCCTCCACTCGACTTACTCACGAGGTTACAATGGGAAGCTAAAGTGGAATTTGCTGAGGCAATTCAGTTGGATGGAGGTCATCATTGTCCATGAATGAGCGAGATTTGAGGTCTGACAAGGACTTCTCCATCCATGCACTCACACAATTTTTAATAGTTGTGATCTCAACAACTCTTGTTTTTATTTCTATTCCTGTTTGCGTAAATATAATTAGCACGCTGCCAATATATCATGGACGATGGTATAAAAGTTGCATAGATAACCTCCAATCATGACAACTTGTTGCTTTATACTTACTATTTCTGGAGCCTTTCTACCAAGGCATATACAGATAGCTACATAGGTTATTAAAAGAGGAGAATCGTACTTGAAAAGTCTTTTTGGTTCAATTTGTACAGAAGAATAATTAAAAGTTGAAGATAAACATAGAATAGAGCCTGCATTCATGAGGAATCCTATAGCATGGTCCATTCCATCAAGTTAGGTTAAGATAAAATTTGGGAAGTGATTGTATTTCTTTGTGTTGTGAATCAATGGTAAAATAATGAAATGATTTTTGCAAAGTTGCATTGTTTGTTTGCGTTACAAATAAGACAGCATCCAACTAACCATCAGTATGCAGATTTTCCAATTCAAAGCAAGGTCACTTATCCAAAGATTAAAACAACCAAGTTGTATAAATAGTATCTCATCCTTCCGCAAAATGTTTCATTGTGGTGTATAAAGTATTTGCCTTGCATGCATATCTACACAGCTTATTAAAACCTTTTCTAGCTCAGTAGGTTTGAGTACGAGTATAGTATTCGTCATTCACTCGGATAATTAATATTATTTATATTTCCATTGCCAAACATAAATTTACATTTGCCTAAAAAATGTGGAAAAAAATGACAGAATTTTTTCACTTCCTATCTAGATGCTGAGTATTTTCGGACGGATTAGTAAAATTGTAATGTAAAGAAAATGGCTTGAAATTCAAAGAATAGATTGAACTGGATAGAATAAAAACGAAGACAGTCGCAATAGCAGTAAAACAAAGTTGTGCATATGTTTAGGTTGGGATAAGTTAATCACTGGGCTGGACCGGGTGTCTAAAACGAGTTAACCATACGCTTGTACACATCAGAATGTTCACCTGCTATCCAGGTAATAACGGGATCCTTGCAAATTTACTTGCACGAATGAACTGACACTATGTATATAACAGGTTTGTTATCCTCCGAGTGAATCACGCATCATCAAACCCACCTTACTACTTCCCCTCGTTTTTCGCTCTTTAAACATTGCTTCAAGTATAGCAGATTTATTATTATTAAAGATCTAAAGTATAAAATTTTGTCAAAATCAGTTTTTCAGTAATTTATAATACAATGGTTTTATATTTCCTTATGGTAATTTTGATAGAAGTTTGCTAACAGAATGGCTATGACAATAGGTATAATTAATTCATAGAACATTTTACAGATTTATTTGTCTTGCTCTTCTAGTTTAGTTGGGATTTTATTTTAAACAATAAAAAAAATAAAGGAGCGAATATTGCCATTTTGCCATTTAAATAACGGATGACATCTTCTAGATTCAAGTGAGCTATTAATAGGTGAGAAATGGATAAAATCTCTTTGTCTGTAATTGTCAATCTGCAAGTCTGCTTGCAAATTGTTTACTGTAACCAGGACGTAGCAGTCCTCCTCACATGGCTTTACGTGAGTTTGCGATTTGCAATGCATACTACATCTTGCTCACTTACTTTGGAAAGCCTCAATTATTAGTATCAATCAGATTAATAGAACATGGCTAGGAAGAATTTTTACTGAAAATTAAAAAAAAACTTTATGCAAATTACCTAAAGAAGAACAGGATATGCACACAACGTAGCAAACTATTCTTTGAATGGTTATCTGGTCAGTCTGTGGTCAGTATACTTTATTTATGGCGTGGTAATTTTTGTGCAGGCCAAATATTTAGTCACAGCCGTCATTGCATTGTTATTTCGGAAGAACTTTATTATTTTTCC
>JAAXNX010000251.1:0-36653 GCA_036491905.1 Folsomia manolachei
AAAATTAAATCTAATACGAATTCGCAACACACAGCACAATACTTGCAGTATCAAATATCATCCCTACTAAATAAATAGCAACGAATTTTGTCTCAATCTAAGTCTATCTTCATCAATTGGAAGATCATCTCGACGGATGCGAAATTGTCTTTTTCATCAAGTTCAGCAAATTGTTTTTCACATATGTCTTGAAATATCTCGCTCTTCCACGGCAATGATTTAATACGACTAATAAGCAGTCTCAAAATATAACGCTACTTAATAATGTCTGTCACAAATCCTGAAATGAAGAGAAAGGAAAACGCAGTAATTGTCAGTTTTTATTAACTATCCCAAAGTGCTGTTATTGGTATTTTGGACTTTCACTCAGGAATCACTGACTGTAAAAACTTGTTATCCTGTCTGATTTTGGTTTCCGATTTTTTTTCGGAAATTTCTCATTGATAAATTTTTTGAAAGTTTGTGTTCGATTTAATTTTAAGAGTTTAATTTTATTAATTTCCAAGCTTCTTTATGGCAACTGGCTTCTGCCTCATTCAGTTTTTTCATTCGTTTTTATAAATAATTTATTTGTCGAGTAGTGGTTTCGTTATTTTAGCCAATTTTCGTAACCATTTAAAGAAGAAAATGGGAAAGTTTGTATTCCAATAAATAAAGACTATATAACGAAATGAATCCTATGTAACACTAATCCATTCGTCGGCGACAGCTACTGTAATTTGTAAATGATAATAATTGGGACAAATTTGTAATGCCATCTTTTTTGCAGAGCCTTAGTAATTAGTGGACGTTTGCACCTAGGTATAATCCCTTATTTCGCGTAAAATAATAAACGCCATCCAGTGTCATTGCACTCTAATGAAGCCGCTTAGCTTCAGCTTGGAATTTCCGGTTGAGGAAGGCAAGCTTAAAATACCCGAAACTAAACGTCAATTTAGTCCAACCAAACATAATGACAAATATGATACTACTAGTGTCTGGAAAACACAAATTTTCTGTGCTGGAAATAACAATTAATTCTGAGACAATGTCAAGGAGCTTGCTACAGAATCGTATGCAATTTCTAGTTATTATTGTAAACTCCGGAGAAGTTGGGAATAATTTAATTACATAGATTGAAAAGAAAAGCAGAAACCCCTGTCTTGAAGCTTTCTCATTTCCGCAACAATTCATAACTTATTACGCAAAGTTTCTTTCCTTATTTTC
Organism: Folsomia manolachei; assembly: GCA_036491905.1. NCBI lineage: Eukaryota > Metazoa > Arthropoda > Collembola > Entomobryomorpha > Isotomidae > Folsomia > Folsomia manolachei. The sequence goes on from JAAXNX010000251.1 coordinate 1,207, forward strand.
GTATTATTTTGCTAACATTATTATACTGCCATAATTTCACACCGTCCTCATTAGTAAATTTGTGTCCTACACAGTTGCACCAAGATTCGGTTTGTTTGAGGAATTGGGTGAATAGACTCCTAAATTTTAGACATCCGATTGTCGTTTGCATATTAGTGTGTAGTTGTAAAGTCGCCTGGCATGTTAAGGTGTATAACAAAATGAAACCTAATCCAGAAGATTAGATATCATACTTATTAGTATCTCTGCTTGCTTCAAATTTGTATGCAATTCAGAATAAAAGAAATATACTAATTAGTAATTAACAAGTTTACTCGTGTCTGAGTCAAGATTTTAACTGAGCTTTATGCTCTTGCGGGCTTCCCATAAATTTTTAGGATCATTTTCTCCTTTGGTACAGTATCTGACCTCAAAAGTAAACCCATGCGGCGCCTGGGGGTTAATTAGTTAGCCCAGCTGACAAAACAAAAAAATGTAATTCTGTACATTTCCACTTAAAAATTTCATTCTTTAGACAGATGTCAAGTGAAATCACTTTATTCGCATCACATCAAAAATACATCGCCTGGAAACCTTGTAAATTCTAATAAATGCATCAATAAAGAAATTCTAACAGAATTACATAAATCGTACTGTTAACTATTCACTACAACGTAGTTTCCCACATCGCATATATGTCAATCTCTTTCCGCTGATTGAAAACTAATTTAGCCTTCCATAAAAAACTTGATGTTGTGATGATTGTAGTTTGTAATTGGAATTTGAAGTGAATTATTTTTAGTAAAATGTTTAGCTGCATCAAAAGAAAATCAGGATTCTAAAATTTTATCAGCATGCACACAATCCCAAATTTCTAAACACCTTTCTAGTAATTTCCGCAATAACCCACACATAATATTTTGACGCCGAGAGACGAGTGTAAGCTTTACTGAAGTACTTGCTAAATATGTTGAATAGATTTGTTATATTATGCCAATCTAGAAACTTATTCGTTTATTTGACATCCAACAAACCTTGAGGAGTAAAAACCGAGAAAAGAAGAAAACCAAATCTTTCTTAGTTCTAGTTGCACATCGCAGTAAAAAATAATAATCCAGTGGGATCTCAATTTCCGTTTTTTGCATAATCCTTTATATTTTCGTAAAAAGTACAAATCCAATCACACCACAGAAGGTTTACCCTGATTGATTTTTTAAATAAAATCTGTGGAGCGTACGGAGGACTGGAATTGAGTGAGCATTCTTACTCATTTCCTTTCGAAATTTTAAGGTGACATTGACAATTTTCTCACAAAAAACCAATCAGTTTAGCTGAGATGGAAGAAAGGAGGGGGAAGGTTATGCAAATAAGTGGCAGGATCTATGTATTCTATGACTATGTATAAGATTTACGTAATCCGAATGAGATTTAAAATCAGAATTACCCTTCTAATCAATATGTTATGAAGTTCTAAATTGAACTGGTTTTAGGTCACGGAATTCTAACTTTTAGCCAGTTTATATCTTTGTAATTGTATTTTTTTTAATTTTCAGGAACTTTTGGTTTTATCCTGAACTCTTTCATTATTTCAGTCAGAAGCCTGACCTCTGCCTTCGTGTGTTTTATTGCCATAAGGCAATTTAACCCAATGTACAACAAAGTACTTGTTAAGTTCTTACTAAACTTAATTCTAAGTTGCTTTACTATCAGAGAAACGTAACTTGCTACAGAAGGACACTCGCATTACGTGTACAATGCTTAGCATTTATATTATGTATGAAGAGTCAGATCAACTAACAAGTGTCTATTTAGTTTGTTACTACTGGTTTTGATCTTGGTTGAGACATGGAATCAAAACACTTCAGAAAACAATTTTACGGAGTGAGACTTGCTATGTATGTGTCTGCAGAAAAAAATGTAGTGACAAGATTTCATTTTAAAGACTTCTAGTTTTGATTTGAGTAGATTTGTGCAAATTCTGAATGCTTCCCTGTAGGCCAAACAGGACATGTTGAATAAAATGAAATGGCTTAATGACAGGCGAAAGGTTGTTTTTCCAACTTAACATAAAACTCAACTAGTGTAAAAAATGTATGCAAAATATGTGGTGACCATGAAATTAAATACGAAGAGCTTAGTTACTTCCCAAAGAACAAACAACTATTTTTTGAATTATTGTAAAATATAAAAATTCTAAAAAAATATTTCATTCGCTAATTTGGTTGTTATTACTACTATTCGCGATTGCTATTTAATTGCGTGAAAATGCCGACTCAGAAAAAATTAATGGGATTTAATGGGGCAAATTAATTTTTAGGAAGAAGTAGATAATGGTATTACCTTGATGGAGAATGAATGAATTTTTGTCCAAATAACAGCTTCCACTAAGCAGTGATGATGATGATTCAAGTAGCAATTATTACAGTGTTTTACTTCAGTTCCTTAGGTTTGCTTGTATATATTTGTAACTTTAGCTAACCGAAAACGGTAACAAAGCATATCTTTAAAAAGTATAATATCACGGAATAAAAATGTTTGTTAATAAATTATTTAATTCAGATTTCAGTCTTTGCATTCACTCAATTCTTGCCAGAATGGATTTCAGGTAACGGCAACTTCAACAGGTACGTAATATTCTCTTGAACCTTTGTGTCACTAATGTTAAATACTAAATTAACTTGGGTACCTTTCTGTTTTAAGACGTACACTTTAAACTTGTAATAATGTATCAATTTAAAATACCAAGTGGCACAACTCATAGATGCAAAATAAATGTGATGGCTTTATTTATTTTAAGCTCAAAATTGAGTCTAGTTCAATCACAAATAGTTGTATTAAAGTCTGAGATAAGGTCAGGTCAGGTCACAAATTGTTTTAATAACAGAAATAAATATATTTCGCAAAGTATTATTCTAATAACTTTATGATGTGGATAAATGTGCAACAGGCAGTTTGATAAAATGAGACAAGATGAGACAAACTCTGCTCAAAACTCAATCTTTCTTTCTTGTTGGCAGTCTGGCAGTCTGAGCAAGACTGATTGCATGGATGGAGAAAACGAGTGTACTTAAATATATCTGTGATAAAATCATGAGATTCGTTCCTAACTTTATTCTGATTCGACTTAAAGATTTGCTCATTACATCTCACCACAATTGCATGTGTAGTTGTACGTATAGTACAGATGTTACACTTGTTTTTGGGGATTCAGGTTTATTATAGTGCAAAAGTTGTGGATCATTGGAAGATGCAAAGATGTTTCTTCAATTGAAATGAGGGTGATCCCACCAACCACCTCATACCAGTTAATGCAATTATTTACAACTCCTGTGGATGGAGAATCAAATGGCCCATCCAAGTTTCGTTAAGGTTCAAAGTTTGTTCATTTTGCGAATGATTATGGACGAAAATGATATTTCTAGTAATCACACCCAGATATGTGTAATTTGCCATTTTTTCATCGTAATCCATGCCAAAACAAACCAGAAACAAGCAGATGTTAGTATGGGTTTTCCTGGAATGCATATTTTGTATCTTTTATTGTTCGCATTGTTGGGCTGCATTGCCTAAGGGTGAATCAGTTACAATGCAGGTGTTTAATTCTAAGAAGAGTGTAAGCGTACCATTATCATATCTGGACTGGTTACGTAATTAGGTGAAATTTAAGTTTATTTGCTTATTTTTTTAAAAAATCGGATCTTTGCAGTAGACTTATAGTAAATTATTTTTGCGGAACTCCAATTGAGATGTAGATGAGTGGAATTGAGTACATATATTATTGTGCACTCGATTTAGCGAATAAGTAAGTGCAGCACAAAGGCTTAAAAATAAGTTGTTCCTATTTATACATTACCTTGTATTAATTACGAAAGACTCCATCCAAAGACTTGTACGACATTTTATTTAATTTATACATAGCAAAATAAAAAAAACATTCAGAGGTAAGGTTTAAACTTGATTAATACTTTTCTGCAATAAATTTAACGTGATCCATATACATGGTCTAAATATAAATTTAAATAATGAACGAATTATTTTTTTACTTGTGATTCAATACATAAACATTAATTGCCATTATAATTATGGCAGATGAAGCAATACAGCCTCATGGAAGAGTTTGAAAGGATTTACATTATTTTCTTTATTCAACTATGGCTTATCTTACAATGCACTGTATTGTATTGAGTGGTATGGAATTTGGACTGGCTGAGGCTCAACCTTTGAGTGCAGTTAAGTAAGCATATGTACAAATATTTAATGCAATTGTGCCAAAAATAAAACGCACTTTTTATGCGAATAGGTAGACAATTACGGAAAGAATCATGCATTGCAATCATCTATGTTTTTCTCAAATTTGTAAGTTCCTCAACGAAAAGTTTAAGGTTCGATTTTTCAACATTTTGACAATTTCAGACTCACATTTTCAGGTGTACTTTCCATAAAGTTTGCTTTCAATTGCAAATCCGTAATAGACAAAGTAATTATTTTATTTGTGGTTAAGGAATCAATATTCTTTTAGTATAGTACAGTCCATAACAAGGATTAATTATGGCAATTTGAGAATACAGATGCCTTTATTTTTGCTTAGTGCACATCTCGACTTGTCAATATTTTTCAGTTTTCATATTTAATTATTTACACTGGGTAATTCAAGTTTCTCAAATACTGTAACTTCATCTGATTAAATAACATTTGTACTCATAGATCATTATTTCGTCATTAATATTTCACTTACATAAATTTTCCTTGCCCTGAAAATTAGAAGAATGCCGTCCGACAAAGAAAACTTCACCAATGTTTTGGGCTATTTCCGATTTGTTAGCAAATAGGGAAAGGCCAAACAGATCCAGAGGAAAGAAACCAACAACGTGCGACGCGTAATATGGAACGGTACAATTTCATGTAACATTAGTTATTGTTGTTATTTAACTTATTTCCAATTTTCATCAGCAACCCCCGCAAAATTTACTGTTAACGTTATGATGGTGAATGACCAACTAAGAACAACTATTAAACAAACCGGTCTCCCGAGTTCCAACCCAACGTTCATCAGAGAAAGTTTAAGTGTACTTTCACCACAATAAACATAAATTAATTCGTTGTATAAATCCAGAGAGAGGAGTTAAATAAGTTAGTTACCTTCTGCGTTATACTTTGCAGAAAATATTGTAGCTTGTTATTCGCATGCTCTGAGGTATGATTAAGAAGTTTTGCAAGTTAGGCTTGAGCTGAATGTTTTCTTTACTTTTTGTTAATCGCATCAATCTTATTTTATTTTAACTAATATATTTCATGGCCAATAATAAGATAGTTAATGCACAAAGCAAATCATTTCACGAAATTGACAGGTACTTAGCTCATTTCCTAAAAAATTGTAAAGTTTGATATTTCGTACCCTAACAATTTACAAAACATACCGATTATGTACGAAAGATTTGTGGCGACAAAATTGTTCCATAATAGCTTGAATTAGATTGTGTTTTTAAACTGCCTTAACGGCTTCAATTTCGAACTTGGCATTAATTATTGTATAGCGTCTCTCATACAATGAGTCAATGCATTGTTTACATGAATTATTTTTAGTATTGAATTGTTCGTTTACCTTCCATCATAATTTTGAAAATGAGTTTGACTTGGGAGCCTTATGAATGACTCATCTCCAAATTTATTGCGTACCCTGTTACTGTTTCCGTGCTAAATTTACGTAAACTATTTTTTTGTCTGCTGGCAGTTATGTGAAACGCGATTAAATGAAATATAGGTTCCCTCCTACTCTGCTGTCATTTTTATTTATTGATTTAAATCAGATTTCCAGTTGGTTTTATTTAATGGAATTGTTGCTTCTAAACAAAACGTTTTTTTACTTGTCACTTATGAGTTATAAGTAACGAGCGGGTAGGAAATGAGATGATTTCCATAGCCCAAATGAACGTGACTCAGCTTAGAAACATGAGAAGATTGCAATCTCTTACTAAATTAAATATACATCCACAAAACGAATACCTCTTATTGCACAGACAATATTAAAACTAAATATTGACATTAACATTGATTTGTCCAGAACGGAGAAAGTGAGTCTGTTGGGTTGAGACAGTTTCATGTTTCAATGTGTTTGTTATGTTTGCATATTAATGATTTTAGGATATTGTTCTCACATGGTGTTTTTGAAGGTTTGTGTCATGGTTAAATAATAAAATGAAAGTATTTTTTTTAGAATTTTCGGTCACGGTTCATTCTGGTGTGTATGCATGATGGCTGAATTTTTGTACTAATTTTATTTTAGCCATGTTCGGTTTAGTTGTATTTTGTCCGATGTAACGAATAATACAACATACCTCAGAGAAGTGGCATTGCTGGTAACAAGTTATTGTAAACTTCAATGATGAAAATTTAACAACAGAAATTCATACGACATTCTTTCGCCGTATTGGAATTTTTAAGCGATCATTGTCTCACGGTATGAATTTATCAAATATTAAACTTTATTTAGCAATTTCTTCTCTCAGAGTTAGTTTTGAATTATTGCGACGAACTTGATGTAAACAAAACACATCCAGTTTTAACTCACAAAAGGATAAATCATCATATCAATAATTGCCCATTGAGTCAAAGGCCTCAGGAAGTAAAGTAAAATTCAAGTAAAATATTGGTCCATGCTATTTATGGGTCACTTTTCAAGACAGTTGCATTTTATCTCGTGGGGATGGATGAATAACAAAACGTCTCTGTTCCCATAATTTATGATGCATTCATGTGAATAATAATTTATGGTTGAGGAACTGCCAAAATCTCAAATAATACTGTAACATTTTCCTCATTTTCATTCTGTAAGTGCCTTCATTTTTGTTTTGTGGAACCCTGAAACCATGCTTGATGGGATGTCACTTGTTTTCCCGATTTGGTGGTGTAAGATTTGTTTTCAACGTGGACATAAATTAAGTGTAATTTCATGCATCCTGCTAGCAATCCAGGTGATAAAATCTGTATTAATAAATAATACGTGGATATAACTAGGACAGGGTATGAACGACAATTCTACACAAATCGGATCAGAATGACTTTAAATTCAACCAGAAACTCGTAACACTATGCAATACAAAGACGTCAGACAAGACTTGCACAACCTTCAAGTTTTAAATAAAGTTCAAATGGATTCAACGTTCAAGTTCTATAATCAGATAAGCATATTATTAATCATTCTTGCTCAATGCCTTCATTTCAAATCCGCAGACAGACTTCCGGGTTTTCTAATTTCGGGGTTTACCAAAAAGTGAATTAGTTTACACTGAATTTTGATAGTGGTCAATCCGTTGATATACAAGATCCAAGAGTGCTGTTTTTTACGCCACTTTACTTCGTCACTCACCTTACTCAATTCGCTGGGTGGGTTACAGTTGACTTTTATTTTGAAAATGGTCCAATTTCAATCGAGGCGAGAAGGAAAGGTCATTTGTCATCACTGTCAGATAATATAAATGAATAATGTACAAAACCTAGCGATGATTTTGCTAGAGAGTTGCCAGAGTTTCCTTGAACCCAGTCTATTTTTTTGTTTTGCACCCATCATCCTTGATGCTGATCTGTAAATGTATGATAAAGTAAAAAAAACTTTCTGAATTTAGAATCTATCTGAAAAACTTATCAATGCAATTTTTCAACTTAATACTGTTAAATCAACAATATGAAAACGACAAATTGCGAATATAATTTAATTTCAAAATTGTGTCAGCCATGCAAAGATGTTTCATAACCTTTTGCAGGCAAGATAAGTTCGTAACTATTGTTTTCAGGAACGCACAAAAAATCTCAATTGTCTAATTCCGCATAAGGAAAACATTTCGTTATGCAGTTACGCAAATACTCAACTTAATACAAATAAAAGAAACCATGTAGGACAGGTTGATAGGGTTTAACTCAACTGCAGAGTAAAATTACAATAATAAGTATGTATATTAAAACATTTTGAAAAGTGAAACCTGGAACAACTACACCGAATATAGATTGAAAAAACAAGATTAATTCAGCCTATTTTTTACTCATATTTTATATTTATAGGGTTTGAAGCACTATATCCAACATTATTCGCTGTTGTCAGTCAAGTTTTTACCGTTGTGCGTAAAAGTGAGAATAAAATGAATAAAATAATTGTAAACTACAATTCTGTAATGCAATCCTGAAACTAACTTACAACAAAAAGGCAAGGAACTCGCAACTTTCGAGTGGATTTTGTATTTATACCTGAAATGCTTATTTTAGATGCATTAATACAGCTAAATAAAAAAACTAAACTTACTGTTTCACAAAACGAACCCAATCCATTAAATCAAGGTTAGTTTCGGTTAGGTCGCCACATCTGTCTGTGCTAGTAAAGAATTGCACTGATTTAAAGTGGAACGGAGTAAAACTGTGAATGCATTGAGATAGAAACTGGAGCATAATGCAAAATTCCATAGATGTTATTTGCAATTTACCTAAATTCCCTAATTCTGCCTTACCCATGCCTTTACCGATTGGTATGTTGCACTCATTTTCTTGTTTTTTATGCCAGTAAGAATCTTGCTCATATGCTCACATACTTCAATTTACTTTAACATTCATTTTTTCATTTTTTGCAAATCAACTCAAAATTTGTGATCTGGAAACACTTTGGGTCGTTTTTCTATTGATTGAATTTTTACTGCACAGCACTTACTTTATTTTATTGCAATACAATGAGCATCATTGTATGCATTTCTTATTTACAATATTTTAATGCAGGAGAAAAGTGACATCGTTTATAAAGATTTCAACCAGATGTTACTTGGCCTAATAATTTTAACAGTATCCATATCGATTGGTTGAATGAGTAGTTAGAAAAAGTAAAATAAAGTTACATATCATCACTCATATTGAAATGTATTTGCTGAACTACTATAATGCGGTTTAAGTGGTGAGTAACCTCACCAAGATGCAATGTATGTAATAAATTAGTCTTCCTGAATTAAGAGACATGGCATCAGAATTAATTTAATGCCACTGCCACACACCATATTTTATAAAATAACTCGTAGTTGCATTTTTATGTTTTTAATCCAAATAGGTTGATTTGATAATGTTCACCAACTCTCATTTTGTTTATGTTTGCACATGCCAAACAAAACATCATAAAATACCGTTTGACTTGGTCCTGCAAGAATGAGCGGCTAGAAATTGCGGTTTCGAGTGCGACCCAATAATTCATAAGTTGACATTTACCAGTTGGAGGAATCTCTTCTTGATGTTGTCAATGGTCTCGAATCATGGTGGACGCATTAAGAAATTCCTGCAGAATGCACAACTCTGGCTCCAGTCTGTCTGCCAGCCACATCCGACTCAAGTAAATGCTTCCGAATACACTTTGGCTCAAATGATGATATTTTCGTGTAGATCAGATTGCAAATAGACCATGCTAAACACTTATTCATTATAAACCGCAATGCATAGCATATTTTAATTATTTTTCATACCGTATGTATTAGACTTTTTGCAAAACTGAAAAACGTGATAAATTCATACGCAGCACTACACATCCCTCCATTAATAATTGCGAAAATTCAGAAAATTCAGAAAATTGAAGTTTAAGATCCAAACTAATATCCCTTAAAGTTACTTTCCGTACATGGCCACAAAGCATGTACTCATATATCACGCCTTTGATTCAATTACTCAGCATCCTGCTGGTAAATGACAATGAAAAGAGTAACATCACACGTTTGTATGGTTTCATACTTATTTGGTCAGCTTCAGGTTAACTTTTCTTAGCAATACGTAACAGCAGTAGCCACAGAAAAGCAATAATGAGCTAATGCGACGACTGAGGAGAAGAATCTTAAGACGAGAGAAAGAAAGAAGGACATGGCCAGACAAATGCACCACACATGGACATTCACCGATGAATATATGGCAATGATATGCAATGTTGAGATATTATTGCAGATGCAGCTTTTTTTAAGTCAATGCCACAAAAAATTGCTGTGTAGACAAAGCAACAACGCATTTAAAACAACAAACATAGGGCCGACGTAAATTCATATTCAAGCTCATGACTAACATAGCACTGTTACAATAAAACAACAAATTACGATTGTTAAGGAAAGCGAAAACAGATATTTCGTCGAAAATCACGGACATCACAAGGTTGAATGTTGAATTTCAAGCATTCCATTATGAAAATACGGAAAAATTCCTTGCGAAGATGACGTGCACGGGAATTTATGAATTGGAGAAAGTAAACAAGATATAGGGGAAAATAAAGAATTTTGTGAAATTCCTATATTTTTGAGGATTTAAACGTGATGCCAAGAATTAACGAAAAATCATACTCATATTCACAAAATGCGAGCAAATGTCGCAGAAGTTGCAACTGCAAACGCAATTTGCGTTTTTTCTGCAAAGTTTGCACACCAACCCACGCAAAAATATTTGTGGCTTATCAAAGCGTGTTTACTTGTGCATAAAGGCCACTGTTATGCAATTGAACTTTGAACATTCCTTTACTTGTCACATTATAGGTAAGATTTCCGTAATTTTACTTGAGTTTTGTCAAAACAACTATTCATTCCAATTTTTATGGAAGTTGAAATAGAAAGCAGGACGGGGTCAATTATAACATTTGACTCGTTCCTCCGACAAATCATAACTAAACACAAAAATATGTGGCCACTGCTAACCAATTTACAGTTTTGGTAGTTACTAATTTACCATTTAGGTTACTTTAACGTCGCTTGTATTACACAAAGATTTAGCACATTAAATCAATCCAAGGAGAAAGTTTTGCAGAATCGTTACTTTATCAAAGTCACGTGCATGAACTTTATAATCTAAGTTAAAAATGTAAATAGTAGTTCATCGAGCATGATTCCATTAATTGTCTAGCTGGATTTTTAATCTGATTTTAAATTGATATTTTACTTTTCATTAAGGAAAATTCCGAGTCCATGAATCAGATACTAATTTCATTTTTATTACTTAATGAAACGCTAGACTGTGACTGATTATTTATTCATCCGGAGTTTGGCATGCTTTTCATGTTTTTGCATATTTCTCAAAAGGTATCTAAATTTATCGCAAAGTCGCAAATACTATCAGGCTCAATTGGCTTGCCAAATAAGGTGCAAAGCAAAGGGGTTCCTTTATGCTAAGAGTGGCACTGATGTCATGCAAATAAGTTGAATTGAGATTGACAAACTTTGCAAGTTTCGATCTTTGAACCGCAGGTTCATTCAATTAAAATAAGAACCTATAACATACTACATGTATGTCATGGTTTATTTTGTAGGTATAGTAGATAATAGTGTATGTAGGATGGCACATGGGAAAGTATGCAGACATTTAAAAAATGTTGCATGTTTCAGATTGTAAGGAGGCGGCAGGCTGTCTCTGGGCGTTTATCAGGAAAAAAGCTTTACTTTGTGAACAAAATGTGGCTTATTAAGTATGTTGCTTTGGTCCACACTGACATGATTCACTTCATTTTATTTTGGTTCCAGAACATTTTATGCTTAGAAACTGCTTTGCAGTAAACCTTCATATTTTGGTATTTGAGAATAGAATGCTTAATTCCACAACAAGATACACTTGTCAAGGATTTTGCCATTTTCTACTTTTTTATTCCACTTTCATTTTTACTTCATTTATTTGACAGATTAAATAAATTATGATGATCGTAAAAATTTTAATCAGAGCGTTGGTCTCTTGGCTTGGGTTAAGATATTGACTGTCTTTTTACATCTTTTATAAAAAAGAATGGAAGAATTTACACAAACATCTCAAAGTCTCGGAGATTAATGGGTTATTCACCAACCAACCAACCCGCATGTGTCAAACATTAAAACTGGATCATCGCCCATCGATAATTCCCCACATTCGCATTCACGATTTCAATAAGATTTGCGTGGGGTACAAAACATAAATTATTGATTCAGTGAGATTCCAAACACTTTCAACTGACAAACACAGTTAGACTAGTTTTATTTCATTTGGGTGGCAACGGACGGTTAAGCACATCGCGAAATATTCAATACCCGTGTGAATCACGACATTAAAAATTGTAATGGGTAACTTCATGTAAACAATTATTTAAACCAAATAAATATTTTTTAAAGTATGATATTCCCATATTATAGTTTACAAAGGCACAGAGTTCGAAACTGATATTAATATCCATTACAATATCCCGACATTACTGGCTGGGCGATAACGAAATTTTAATGTTTTCCGTTCACACGCCGGTTAATTACGTACAACGGATTTTGAGACTATTTACAATTAGGAAGTTGCTAAAATATCACGAACGACCAATGTACCCTGAAATATATCGATTGCAGATAAGCTATAGTTAGGTACGCAATACAAATGTTAACATAGGCGTCACATTGGTAAAAGCTTTTTAGGTTTCCTTTTTACATAGCAAAATCGCTTAACAGACGAGTCATGGTAATCAAATGGCGTCAGGATCAGGAGTATTTCATATTTCATTCAGCGAGGGTGCTGTTGTTTTTTTTACACAACAGCACAAAATTGGTAACCAAAATTCGATTCCAGATCAAGTGATTCTTAACCAAATTCCAATACTTAAGAAGTGGAGATGATTCATGCATCTCATGAGTTTTTGTAAACGTTGCCTTACTTAAAAATAAGGCTAATGGAAATGTTTTTTTTATTTTTGTTGACTGACGATAAATGAAAGTGACTCAACTAGAAACAACTAACAAGAATTAACTTATTTGATAATGGCATTGGTCAAAACTTACACTTAAAGGAAGAAAAGATCATCTGTCTTGGGCTTTTACAACACTGAAGATATGCTAATTACGCCATTCATTAGATTATAATCGTAAAATAAAATAAAAATATTGTGAAGATTGACAATTGCAAAAGTACATGTATTGCATTACACAGGCATACAAGTATAATAACACTTAGAGATTTGACACAATGAACCAATGATTGATTAACCAATAAGATACAATAGCATTGCACTTTTTTGCCTTCAACAATATGAACTTGACTTGGTCGTAAGTATTATTAGGATGAAAAATTTGTAGGATGGAATTGAAATGCCACGCACAATAAAAAGTATAAAACAAACGTTGTTATGTCAGACTGACCAATGATAGTGACAGTGACATAATTTTAATGTCTCAATGTCAAAATGTTATATCCGAAACAAAATCAGCCTTGAATGAAGTAACCATGCAATTCCCTGGTTCAGCAAATTTGTTGTTTTTAAAAAAATCTATGGTGTGACTTCATGTGCAATTTATAATGTTATATTTCCACTCGACACAGACACAGGCAGCCAGCTAGCAAATCCAAACTTTGTGTTACAACTGCATTCTTCTGAATTGGATTTCATGGGTACATTTTTATTTGCATAAAAGAAATGCTATCAGTAAATGCGTTTTAAAATTTCAGCTATAAATTTATTCATATTGAATGGACTAATACGTGGAACATATTTTGTGCGAAATGTGAAATAAAATTCCGCAAGTTACAAAAATTGTCGTTTTCCCATTAAAAAATCATCGATCTTGTATCCAGCTCCGTAAATCTACGTATACCATATTCTGACTTTAGCAATAAAAATACAGGTTGAAAAAATACAGACTGTGCCGTAATGCTTGATTCTACGCGAATCAAACTAAAAACTAATTCCAAACCCAACACATAAAACCGGGTATCAACCGACTTAAGACAGGCTCAAATTACATCACCGCACAGATTAAGTAATACCAATACAAAGTTTCAAAAATTAAAGAATCAAATTTTTATTGGACTCAACTTGATTTACGTGGGAGTCCAACTTTAAAGAAGGAGGTGAAGAAATAAGAAAATTGTAACAGGCACATAAATATTGGCACTAAAACTGCGAAATTCCCGTTGGTTTGGTACTTATTTGTTTGCTGTCCTTTTATTTTTTTCCTCGTTGAGATTGAGATCGCAAAATTGCCCAGCAGATAAAGAAGAGGACGGAACCTTAAATTGGGAATATGAAAACAAAAGTTTAAATCAAATTACACTTCATAAGGCAAATTGTAAAGATTGAGAAATTCCGCATGGCTTAGAAGATGACAATTTTGATTATAATTCGGAGAATTGTTTACGACGTTGGTTAAACAACAAGCCATTAATGACAACAACGGTTGTAAATTTACGCCGTGTGCGAAATATACGAGACAAAAGCAACTCGCGGAAATAACTATCTCCTTCTTTAATTTCCTCTAAATTTTTTTGGAGTGGGTTCAAGATATTCAGTTTAAAAGCTGTAAACATATTCAGATTTCAAAGTTTGTGAGATAAAGATGCTTCTTATCTTCACTCCATGAAATCATATTTCAGCCAATGCCTCACCATAAGTGTTTTTTTGATTTATTGGAGCGGAAGTGAAGGGAAAGTATGAACCAAGTTGGAAGTTAGAATTAGAATTGAAGGGTTAAAGTTCTTACTCGTAATCAAGGCTCCCGGATACAAAATGATAATGGCCGTCCTGTAAGTAGTGGCATTCGCAATGGGATCCACAATGACAGGGGTATTGCCACCAACATTGTTAATGCAAAACAGAACAATTGCCACAGCCTTGGAACGAATATTGGCAGGGACGAGTTCCACCAAAATGGCAAACATTACTCCGAACCACATTTCGGCTAAAATTCATAAAGCAATTAAAGATCCATTAATCCAGACATCATTAGTAGAATTTGCTTAGCACATGAAATGAATTTTATAAAAGGCACCTGCAATGTATGCAGCTAAAAGAGAAAACAGCGCCATGGGTGGTTCCAGAAAAAATAATGCAAACGCGAATGGACTTGCAATGAGCTAAATGCCAAAGAATCGGGTTTAAAAACACTGTTCATACATTATGTTTCATAAGTTTCCTTTCCATCATTGTAAGAAAGTCCAACTTACTTGACTAATAGCCAGAACTAAAGCTCTTGCAGAGATTCCTAACTTGCTCACAAGTCGATCTGATAAAACGCCTCCAATAACGGTACCCACCGCTCCTGCACCAATTGAAATGCCCGTGAGCCACAGAGACACATCATAATCCGGGTAGTATGTTTTGAAATACAATGCGCTATTGTAACCCCAACAGAATCCGGCTAAAAAATGGATTGGTTTCATATTTCCTCATTCGAATACTGAAAACCTGAATTTTACCTGCATGTCTCACACAAGCTCCTACAAGGAGAAAGACCATTGCTGGATTTTTAAGGATATTCCACCCAATTGTCACTCCATGAATGAAGGCCTCCCACTGAGACATATCCCTGCCACCGATGGGATTGGCTTCATCAACATCACTGCCTTGAGTACATTTTTCCTTGCCATTGTGAATTATTGCATGGTTGTCACTTATATTCTCGGGATTGGATGCATTTATTTCCTCCTTCACCGACTTGATCAAACTTTTTGGTGATGGATGCGAATCTTCACTTATACTACCTCCACCTGCGATGATGATGTCCTCTTGACCTATATTTCTATTCGGTAGTTCTAACTCCAACTCTGTTGACTTCGGTAACTTGATGGCATATTTGTCCCCGCAGTTGGCGGAACTTGTCTGATTAGCCTGTAAGTTGACATTGACTTTGATGGCTTCATTTTCATCATCTGCAATTGTCCTTGGAGGATCCGTGGCCGTGAAGAAAAAAATCAGGGCGAGGAAGATGCCAGGTATTCCGCTTACTATGTAAGATGCTCGCCAACCCTAAAGGCATCACGAATCAAAGTTAATTAAAAAGTTAAAATTTTAAAAGTTGCAATTTTTTATAGATTTAAAAATAGCGATTGATTGAGTAAGTTGAAAGTGACGTTGGTTAGTGGAATCAAACTGGGCATTCTTTAAGGGAATACACCGTTACACTGTACCGTCTCCTTGTTTGTCTCTCCGCCGGTTTATTCAATCAAAATATTTAAAAGGAATGATAATTACGCAAGTTTTAGTTGGGACAATTTGATGACAATTACACTACGTTTAAATGGTTTAAACCCTAAAAGTGTCGCCATTAAACCACTTCCTTACATCCGTTTTACAAGTATATTGACACTCCGAGATTTTTACTCATACGATGCGAACCACATCTTACGACACAATTAACCCAGTTTTTATGCTTCATTGGAGACAATTTTTAACTTTCACATGTCATTCCGTTCCACACCCTACCTAACACATGCAAGCAGGCCAGGGATTGAAGCATATAAAAATATGTAGTAAACCACAATAATTTCCGCCAAGCCTGTCAGTTGAGCGTATTACATTCGTAATTCCGTAACGAGTAGGAGTGACCGACTAGGTCGTGCATGAAAACTTTTATAATCTAGAAATTTTAGTGTCAGTGTCAGTCAACTTGATCACCAAAACGAAAAAATCATCCAAACAAGCATCATTAGCAATAAACCTTCAAAATTCAAACCTGCAAGAACTGATTTGTAATGCCAGTTAGTGAAGTTATAACTTTAAAAAACACTCATTTCCACCCGAATTCGAACTGAACTGGGTAGAGTTGACCTTCTTTCAACTTTCTTCTAAGAAATAAAGTAACACAAATTTACCCTAATGTCCCATCTTTCAACCACATTTGTGTCCTCATCATGTCTAAATAACGGGCTTGTCAGGTTGAAGAACAGCCTTCTTCCTCGCTAATGGGATTCATTGGCAATGGCCAACTGGTAGGGGCATGAAATTTTTATGATCAATGTGCATCGTGGACGTGGATAAATATACTTATCAAAAAATAGTATTTCATGCATGTACCCGCACTGATTGAAACTGACTAGCAAGGCATACCGAGCAGAAGGTTCAAGCATTATTAATTGTAATATACCTTATCAAGGAGGTTGGCATCAGTGACGTAAGTACCAATCGTGTACGAAAGTCCGTAGCCAATGTAGATCCCCCAATTGAACAAACTCATTGCCAAACCGCGTCGACTTTTTGGAAACATGTCAGCAATTATTCCTGAAGCTAGAGGACTGCAGCCAGACTCTCTGGCGTATGATTTTGTTTTAAAAAATTGACAAACAAATAAGTTTTAAAATCTGTTTATATCTAGTCACAACACTAAAACAATTGCACACCTACCCCACGCCCAATGCCATCCTGAAGAGCAAGACGTGCCAGTACTGAGTCGCAAAGGAGGTTCCCATAATAGCCGCACTGAACATTAATGCAGCCACGGAGAGAAAGTAGACCCTATTAAATTTATCTGCAAGATAACCCCAACCAAGTCCTGCAATGGTGAACATTGCAACAAAAGCGGGTCCAGCAAGGATATGGTATTCCAGTCCGAGGCCCGTATAATCCCAAGAACATGCAGATATTTCAGTGCCATTAGGCGCAATCACGGTTACATTTAAACATCTAAAGAGGAAGTTAAGGAATAAGTCAGCCAGTCCTAAAAAAACTGGATAAAATTTCAGACCAACTCTGATTTATGTTCCACATCTGTACAAATCTCAGCCTTGACATCACTCAAAGACACTTCCTTCAGACATCCAAGATCTCCGTAGTGAATATCTTGAGACATTGCTCGGCTTACGGTTCCAAGTAAGAAATGTCCAAGTTCACCAATCATATAGATGGATCCCATTAGGAATAGGGACCAATATGCGTCCCTTTTGCTGGTCATGGTGAGCTTGGAAGCTTTCCCTCCACAATTACTAAAATTCAAATCTATTGAGGAAGACTCCGGCTCTTTTTACGGTTGGCCAAGACTGAATCGAAAAGCGTCAGCCTCGCCTGGATCAGTTTCTGTGGAAGAACCTTGTAACAAGTCTTCTACCTCAGTATTGTCATCGCAAACTATGAGAATAAAAAAGGACGTAAAAATTATAAAGCATTCCATGAAAAAACAAACATTTACACTAGGGTAACGTGAGCATAACATTTCATTACGTGACGGATCCATTCACGAATTGTACATAGGTGAAAATTCTATAGCTAGCCAATCCGGATATGGTATTATCATGTTCGTACAATTACAAGTCTGTACCCCATTAGTCATTTTTTGGCACATCCATTATCTCGATTACCTAGGTACATTGCTACTTCGAGATAATGTGCATGCATAACGTAAATAAAATTGCGTGTTGCATGAATTCGAGTTGATGAGCAGAGAGAATATTTGTATGCCTTTACATTTAGAGGTAGATGCCTAGGTTCTAGTCCAAAATTTGGGCTTGAAATCAATTCTGAATTATAGTTTGAATTTGTGTATAACCGATCTCATGGAGCTTACGCTTTAAATATTTGTTCTCCTTCTTCATGTGACGCCAGCTTAAATTTGTCTCCTCACATTTTTTAGAAACTTTGAATATATTCAATTATTTTCACCTTTACTGTCTAATCATACACTTCAAATACTTAATTATTTATTGGCTTGAATTGTGCAATGATACAGCAGATGTTCACTTAAATCAGTTTTTCATATTAATCCAGTAAGTTTGTATTTAAAGTGTGCACCAATTAAAAATGAGATGAGACTCTGGTTAATACTGGTTTCACTTCTGATATTCACCCCTGTGATTCTAAATTACAATTCGCACAGAAAATTTACTCTTTGCTAAAGGACAGGTAACAGACAGGTGAATGAGGAGAGTGAATTGACGAGACACTGAATTGTCAAAATTTGAGAGACGCCGGATATTTTTCTGTCATGTCTCAGTAGACAAACAATTGCGTTACATTAACCAGACACCTCACGTAGATTTAAGTTCATAGTCATTTTATAATTCTGATAAGTTCCATTTCTTATCGTCAGTTATTGTATTTGGTACATCACCCCGTCCAATATGAAATCTCACTCACTTAAAGACTACGAGAGATCAATAATCAGCACTTGATAGCTGAAACAATAAAACAATGATTTTAATAATTTGTATATCCAATCATGCAGGATGGGTTTACAGATACATACATCAATTAATGCTCACGTGTGAAGTTTTGATGAGATTACTTTGGAAGCGTTTCATTGAATACTTTCATGCACCTGCCAATGCTCCCTTGTAGGCGATTGTGTAATTGAATTATTACAAAAAATGCTTCCCTTTAATTTAAGAAAAGATTTAAGATAGACTAGCTTGAAAATGTTAATATCCCGCATGACGCACCTGTTCCTCAACGGGTTGACATTATTTATGTCAATATTCGGTCAATATGACCGAAACCGAAAAACTGAAACTAAATTTTTGAAGTGCATAATTTTTTACTTACCTTCAAACTAAAGGCTTCAGTAAACGGAAAGTGTTCAGATTGAATTGATCCAGGTTCAAGGGAATCCAATGCAACTATGGACTATAATGTGTAATATATCCTATTTAACTATTTTTTTCTAGAATTGCTTTATCCGTACAAACCCGATCGATTATCTTTCTGGGCAGTTTAATTTAATTTGCATACGGACAACTACTACCTAACCTATACTCCATCAAGTATAATATGTGCAGCTAATAAAAATCCATATCACAAAATGAGTTTCTAATGAAATGATTTACTTTCGATTTACCCTTGCAAAACCGATTCAGATATCACATTACATTTTTAATACTCTAAATTAAAGTCTCTAATTCCAATAGGTACATTTCAATTACGAAATTCATGCAATGAAAACTTTGCCGAAGCTCCATTTCTTTCTTTGTACAATTACAATGCAAGAAAATCCATTCAGTTAAATGCAACAGGATAACTTATCATGATAAGCATGACACTATTGAAAAGCGTCTATTCTGTCTTCACTTACTATGCGCATTAATCCCTCATGAAAATGAGTTTGCAAATTATTTTGCAAATTTATTTTCTAAAATTCTTAAAAAAAACGCATTTCTTCCTTTGCATGAAGTTCATGCCATGAACAAAGTCGAGAAATGAGGAAAGTGACGTAACTTTCTTCTGGCTGGGCGGAAGACTTGCACTCGACCAACTCCATCAAATTGTTTCAGTCAAATTTTAAACATTCGGAGATTAATCATTTAATTAATTTTTTGGCTTGTTCTTTTTTGAATTACAATTTATACCGTTAAAAATTGAAGTCCAAATTTTACAGGTTAGTTGTTGTAAAAGGTTTAACTTGCAAGTTGTAAAGTATTTGATTGTTGTTTAATTTGATTAATTGATTTCAATTTTAGAAGGTCAAGTTATTTCCAACATGTTTGACGAGAATGGGTAAAAACATTGGAAATGTTCTTAACTGACCGGGCCGTATCCTATTTCCACAGGTATCAAATAATGGCACAACAAAGTTGTGACAATATTAATTATTCTTATTGAAATGATATTACAAATTCGATAATCTTTACAATTTCCGTTTAATTTTTTAGATAATTTACAAATCCTTCAGTCGGACACCGTCAAGGACCTTTTTTGGTTCTTATCCAGGATGGCTGTGATTCAACGCGCCCTGCTGACCTGGTTTTTAGCTTTGGTCTTTCTTATCCTAATTGTTATCCGATTGTCGCAGCCCACCCAATGGAATTGGTTCGTAATCATTGTTTACTCTTTTGCATACAGGTAGTAGTTTAAGAAATTTGAATTTATTAAGTATTACACCAAAGCAACAAATTGAAGTATAATTCATAAAAGT
This sequence comes from Folsomia manolachei, assembly GCA_036491905.1. Classification (NCBI taxonomy): domain Eukaryota; kingdom Metazoa; phylum Arthropoda; class Collembola; order Entomobryomorpha; family Isotomidae; genus Folsomia; species Folsomia manolachei. The sequence goes on from JAAXNX010000251.1 coordinate 21,786, forward strand.
ATAATTTGTACAAAGTCGAAATAATTATTTAAATATTTCAAAGTTTTTTCGATAAAATCTGCAAAAGTGCAGACAAAACCCAAGTCGTATCGTTTTGAAGGGTCAATTTTCCCAGACGTTTCAAATTTCACTAAAGGTGTCCTCTAGCCAGATCTTTTGCTGTTTTCCGCAAATCGGGGTCCAGCTTAAAGACCACCTCCTTATTCAATAATTTCTGCCCCTTATCATTTTCCTCCTGCTCTGTTAAGTAGTGCTAAAATTGAAGAACATCAATCATGAGTTAAATGGTAGGGGAAATAGTTGATACAATTAGAAGCAAAATGAGACCTACAATTATATACTCTTCAAGTTCCGTCACAATGAAAAGGCAAAGACCTCAAACGATTCTTTTCGTCTTGTATGGTATCATCTTTTGCATGTCTATATGGAACGACTTGGGCTTTACATTCAAAAAAATATCTATTGAAATTTACCAGAATCATTGGTCAGGTTCATTGTTTTTTTCAGGTTCATTGTCTTTATTCCCATGTGGATATTTGATGGAACAGTTTTAACTTATGCTGGATTCTATTTGGTGAGCCGATGTCGAACAGAGCCTCGTAATTTGTGCAGTGCATTCGTCGTAAGAAAACTACAATTCGTTATCGTTATCGGACTTAAATTGACACTACAAATCCTAATTTGTTGCAAATTGGAGTTTCCCTCGTGGAATTTACCCCTGTACTATGTATTTATTCCGTTGTGGTGTATTCTCCTATTTCTCATTGCCAATATTGTGCATAGCCTTATCGAAATTGCTACATCGAGACAATTGGCGATCACCGTTAAGTTTTTCTCTAATCAAAGAACATCTCCGGTAAGTCGATAAAGTCTGGGATGTGGAGAAAACGACAACAAATTAAGACATTATTTGCATGACGATTTGTAATGTTCAATGTTAATCACGATAGAATTTGGAGAAAGCTGGATAGAAGATGTTTAGATTTTAAATGGTAGTTATTCCAATTTATCGTGAACCAACTTCAACTACCCCAGGTTGAGCATACGGCTCAAAATATAACTGTGATATTATTATTAAAGTCTCGTGGAATTTTTAAAAATAATATAGGAATATGTTACGATTTAAATGTGTCGCAATTCTACTTAAATAAATTATTTAAATTGTTCTTTTCTCAAGTTTTCATCCAGTAAGTTGATCATTTGATTTGGAGGAGTAGATGAATAAATACATTTAATTATGGAAAACAAATTGAGCTGTTTTTCAAATTACCAAAAATATTTATTTAGATTTCTATGACACAACTCATGTAAAACCTTTTTGTATAATTCTTTACTGGACGGGGCATATTTCTACTATTATTTTAATATTAAAAATTATAATCGCATTCTATTCTATCTCGGGTGTAGAATAAATAATACTTCACGACGTAAATTTTGAGACATATTATGGATTGCGTAATAACAATGAACCGGACTTTTGTTAAGACAAACTGCAAAGGAAATGTACGAGAAAATAAAATAACACACAATCAGCTTTCCAAGCTTCCATTTGACATATTGGATTGTTTTTGACCCGCATTGGGGTCCCCTCCAGCAAAATTCTTAGTGAGGCAGTTGCTTCCTGTTTGTAAAGACGAGGTCAAGGCTTTCCTTTTTTGGCGCATTGTCCAAGCATACTGCAACTTGGCCCAGACTCCTAAACACATACGCCGTAGTCTTGTGTCGACCCCCTCCGGAAGCGATAAGGCATATCGATGCTCTTTCTTGACTATCAATCTGGCTTCTCGTAACGATCCACGTTGCATTAGGCTAATTGCCATATATAACCTGCAAAACATTAAATACATTGTTGAGCACTATGAATTTGTATTATTGATGAAACTTTATGCAATGAAATTACTCACCGACAACGAGACCCAATCAGGGGATCATTAAGCTTCCAAGCAATCCTCAACTGCTTCATGGAAACTTGGGCAGCTTCGACAGCCTGTTAAACCAATGTCGTCAAAGCTTTAGCCAATTTTAAAACGGAAATATTGCACGGTAATAATCTGAATTTACATAATTAACAGAAATATCCCCTAGCGCGGAAAACGCTCCACCCAAGGTAGACAACCAAGATAATGCCGTCTCCATTTCACAACGAGTTGAGACGTAAGTGTTAGATAGCTTACTCCTAAATAAATTAGGAACAAATGTACTCAAATGCATAGTATTTGCTACTTGCTTTGAAATCATATTAATAATTTTTGAATTAATACCCCATTTTGTCTAAGACAAGAAGACAGGATTCTAAAACCACAAAATGGACTTTGAGCACGACGTCGTTGTCCATTTCTTCATCATCACTTTCTTCGTCATCACCATCTTCATCCTCGCTATCTTCATCCTCACTTTCTTCATCATCATCATATGTGTCTTCATCACTATACACTTGGATAAAACGATTTCGAAACTGGGAACAATGCTTCATGTTTTTCCAAACCCATGCAAAATGGACTCCACCAAGAACCAGAGAAATACAGGATGAAAAATATTCTTTATATGAGTATCGTCTCATCATGCAATCGAAATCATTTTGATCAGCTACTCGAAAATTGTGAATCGTTGGAGCCTTCCCCGTCTCGACCTGCAAAAAGCACAACATGAATCATGTTACATGACCAAGGAAGTAAATACTTCTAATAAGACGCCTTGATTATGTAGAGCCCACATTTGTTAATTTGTACTCAAGAAATTTCCCAAGATTTAAATAAAATATTATTTAACCTACCATCCACTCGGAAATGACTACAGGTTCTCCAGCCTCCAAGAATGCGTGTATCCGGAAGAAATGATCCGCCACTTGCCGTGCCCTGTCGACAGCGGTCAAACCCCGACTCATGATAAGCTTATTTTTATAACCTCTTAAAGATGCCGTACTCCGATCCGCGTGCTCCAACCAACCTGTCAATTTGGCCGTAAAATAACAATTTGTTTTACTAACAATAACTTTTGAATCCTGATACAACTCGGAGGGCAACCGATCTGTGGGCAAATGTAACTCGGAAAAGGTGAAAATGTATTAAAATCCTAATTTTGCAATATTTTATTTTAATTGGGAGAAGACTAACATTTCCCACACGGAAAGTACAAATGAGAAAGTTGGAGTCGGGGCAGTTGGAAAATCGGTGCATTGCACAAGAAAATTGGCGAGGAGATGAGTCTTGCAAAATATTTCGCTCTTGCATCAAATCTCGACATGGATTAAGTCAGTGAAATACAGAATGAACCAACAAAATAGAAATTAAGGGGATGAAGGAAGGCTTGCGACGAAATATCTGAATTCTGAAAGGGCGTAACCTCTTCCCTATGGATAAGATCGGGTAATGGTCCTTGTCAAGTAGAAGAAACCATAGCTTTTATGGTTAAACGTATCATGAAAATTGCGTTTGATTACTTTGAACTAATTCATTTCGTTGGTGGAATTAAAAGGAGCAACTGTCATGAATTTCATTGTTCAATTACATCTCTCCTTTGGCCGATAAACAGCTATCATTTCAGCATAATAAAATCTGGAGCAAATCTCCTAGCTGACACTACTATTTTAGTAGTATTTAGTAGACATAATTGCATCCTTACTCGAGCAATACTAACTGTCATGATCATGATAATCCCATGAAAAACTTGGTAAATCCATGGCCTCACTTTGACTCAATATAATCTCGCATTAAGGAATTGTATTAGTAAATTCTCAGCATTGTGCTTACAATAGACACCCCCGAACCCGAGAAGCAAGTTACATAATCACGGTTATATGGCAAAACCGTGCAAAAAGCTAGACTTGGCCATATTAAATTGAGAAACTAGAGCAAAAAGTGTGGGTTGGCGTAATATTCGCTCGCTCCGTAATATTCGCTCCTTCCGTCGACGGATTTACTAGAACTGCGCATCGCCCATATTATTATGTATGTCTGTCTACCAATACAATAGCAACCTCCATCCTGACCGGGTTAGTAGATGAATGGTTGCTCTATAATGCCCGATATTGCAAAATCTAGCCATCCACATTTACTGACGTTTTCTTTGGGAAAAGACTTTTCCCTGCTGGCTGGTACTCCAAGAATTCCGTGACTGAATTGGGATTGATGTCCATTATTATCCACAAAATTATTAGTTGGTCATTGACTTTGACCCAGAAAAGGCACTCAACCTGACATCTTGGCAACTTCAGTCCGAGGAGGTGAGCCGAGCCAGCAGCAAGTAAGTGTTGTTGTTTATTAAATTTGTGAAATTGGTTGACTTTAATCCGAAAACGGTACCTGTCGCAGGTACTGTTGTATTCATTAGATTAGTTAGTGTCAAAATCTCTGTTTAGGAGGAATGTGTCCAGATTCTGGACTCATCAGAACAAGTTTTTCCTCTTTTGGCTCTCGTATCATTTAAGTTTCATTACTATTACGGTACAAAAAATATAGAATGCAGTAATAATTTTTACTTGACCCTGTTGAATTTGAATTAGAATTAAAAATTTTAAATATTTTGTCAGCTAGTTAGCTCCGGTTCAGGCCGGACCGTTCATCACAATCATGTTTTGAGTGACTCAATCAACTTTGTCCAACCAAGCTTGAGTTGACTGGATATTGATTGCGTTGCTAATTAAGATCATTAGTGTGACTCTACAAGTGTCACATGCAGTTCCTTCACATTCTTAGAAAACATGAATATCTGTATTAGTATATACACCTTTCTTTAATAAACAAAGTTGTAGAAAAATTGTCTTCTCATGCATGCGGTTAAACATAGTTTAGGTAGTAGCTAATTAGTGCATACATGTAAAATAGATATTATAAATATTGTTAAATTCCAGGAACCGTCACTAAAAGGAAAAGAAAGGAAAACGTCTGGCCGATACCAAGAAGGAGACGACCTGAATATTACTAAAACCACGCTGATGAACAAAATTTCACAACTTATTATTTCATTTCAATCACATGGTAGGTTGCCTACTATTGTTTGCATTTTAATTGTCAAAACCAGTTTTAATAATTATAGCCTTCATGCACTACAGGTACTTGCGAACATTTAAAAAATCTTGGCCAACACAGTAAATCCATGCAAATCAAAATTCATAGTGACGAGAAGATTCATTAAGAAGATACTTATTCCACAATTTACATTCCCATCATCTTTCCCATTATATCTGTTGTATTCCTCACTCGATCAAAAGTTGCCATCAATGGCCGGATTTCGGTTTATATTTCGAAAACATTTGCTTTTTGACGCAAAGTTTAATTCGTCTCGAAATCTGAACTTGACATCTCTGGGTCTCAGTCATTCCTCTTCCTTCACGACAACTAGTAGCAGGGTTGCAATTTTTTTCAAGTATGATGTCGCCACCACTCCCATCACAACGGCTGCAACTTTCCTCCCAATTCGGCATTCTTCAACTTCACCCAGTTCTTCTTCAACACCACCAGAAGAGCCATTCAAAAGGAAGATAAGGGACACGTTGGACTTATCCTTTAGCGATGCGAGACAAGCTTACAGATCAAAGTCTACTTGGGAAATCCTACGAGCCTACATTGTTTTCAAACTGTGTTCTATCAATTACCTGGTGGAACACAATGATAAGGTACGTCTAGGGTTTGACCATGCTTAATTTCTACGAGGATTTATATTCTTATTTTTGTATGTGTAATTTTTTTAGTTGATGAAATTGGGACAAAAAGTCCTTGGCAAAAAATTATTCGAAAAAATAATGGAAGCCACATTTTATGGACATTTCGTGGCTGGGGCGGATCAAGTTGCAATTCAGCCCCGAATTCAGCATTTGAGAGAACATGGTGTCAAAGCAATTTTGGATTATTCCGTTGAAGAGGACATCACTGATGAAGAAGCAAGCAAATCTGAGTTACCGTAAGTGAGATGTGGCTAAAAACGACTTCTTGTTTGATCGCGTCACTCATTCATTATTTTTGTATTTAAAGGTCTAGTCAAAAACCTAAACCAACAAGTGATGTTGCTTCTACTGGTGTTGACGGTAAGTGTGCATATAATTTATTCATATTAATCCAGTTTTAAATTATGAAATCAGTGATATCATGAACTAAACTTCGGTGTCCTAATTCACACGCTGCGCAATTAAAGTTGACGGTCGAAAAGTTGGTATGCCATACTTAATTTTTTTAAGAGTTGATAGTTGCGTCACAAAGATGATTAAATTCGTGAAATGGAAATGCACCCTTTTTTGTTTTACTGGCCCTGGCACGCATGTGGCAATATATCATATATTTTCTTAACTAATTAATATAATTCTCCCTTCGTATTTTCAGAATACACAAAATACCAAGAAGGAACCAGCAACAGAAGAATGAAAGCTGCAGCCCGTACCTACTTTTACATGAATGAAGCACAATGTGAACGCAATATGGAAATATTTCTGCAATCCATTGAAGCAGTTTCCGGTAATTACACGATTTTTAATGTTCACATGTAATTACAAATAGGATATTGTGGGGATTATTAATTATGAAATTTTCTTAGGAGCGACAAAGGGTGCTGGATTTGCAGCAATTAAAGTGACTGCATTAGGAAGGCCGCAACTTCTGGTGAGTGCATAACTATTGAAACTGAAATAAATGGAGCACTGCTCATCATGATGATTCTATAAAATGTGTACATTTATAGCTTCAACTATCCGAAGCTATTGCACGAGTCCATCGGTACGTTGGAGCATTCACAGGAAAGCGAGGAGTAGTTATGGAGCAAAATGTAAAGGTAGAAGATATTAAACGACGTCTCGACCGCGCATCCAAGTCTGACCCGACCGTTGAATCTTGGTTGAATAACATGACCTCTGACAAGAGCGGGTAAGACCCTTAGGGGTGGAATTTTTATATGGTAAAAATCAATGTGGTGATTTGACAGGTATTAATCTGATTCGAACAGTCTTATCCACGTTTTACCATGGAGAGGGGTGGTCGAAGCTCAACAAACTCTGAAGGAAGCTCTTAAGGTGGCGGATGTGTCCACAGGGAAAATGGAGAGTCTTGTCCCCCCACTGAGTGACAGGGAGGAAGAAATGTTTAAAAATATGATGAGAAGACTGCACACGATTTTCAAAGTATGCATTTTTGTTTACATACGATTCATAAATACAGTTTCTCCGACAAAAACTAATTGATATTTTTGTTTGTACTTTAGACTGCAAAAAAGCTCGACGTCAGAGTTATGGTTGATGCTGAACAAAGTTACTTTCAACCTGCAATATCTCGCCTGGCTATGGAAATGAGTCGAATTTACAACACAGAAAAAGCCATTGTATTCAACACTTATCAGTGCTACTTGAAGGAAGCTCATCACAATTTAAGCGCAGATTTGGATCAGGCAGAGCGACAGAATTTCTTCTTTGGAGCTAAACTAGTCCGAGGTGCTTATATGGAACAGGTAGGTTAACTAACCTGTACCACTTTAAAAATGCCTTTTGCGTCAATTGCTAATGATTTTGTAGGAACGCCTACGAGCCGCCGAGATGGGCTATGAAGATCCTATCAACCCCAACTTTGAAGCCACAACCGAAATGTACCAGAGGAATGTTATTGAAGCGATGACGCGTATGAAAAGAATGAAGGAAATTGGTGATCCCAAGAAAATCTGTATTATGATGGCAACCCATAATGAGGACACAGTTAGATTTGTGATTAAAACGTAAAATGAAAATTCGTTCTCCCATTAACAAAATTACCGATGATTTGACAATTTAAAAAAACTTGTTACAGAATGAAAGAATATGGAATCAAGCGATCTGATCGACTCATTTGCTTCGGACAATTGTATGGGATGTGTGACCAAGTTTCATTTCCATTGGGTAAGAAATTCCATACAATTTGTTCCATGTATAACAGCAAGCATTACTGTTCAGATTGCGAAAATATTTACAAATTTCTATAAATTAAACCATTTTGAAATATTCAACTATTATGATTATCCAGGTCAATCAGGGTACTCTGTTTACAAATATGTTCCTTACGGACCCGTGACGGATGTCTTGCCCTATCTCTCACGTCGTGCTCAAGAAAATCGAGGATTTCTGAAGAAAATTAAGAAAGAAACTGGTCTTCTGCGAAAAGAATTCACCCGACGATTAATGAAAGGTCAACTTTTTTATCGACCTAAAGGACACTATGAGCCTTTATAATTGCAAAGAATTTGTAAATCTGAGAATTCAAACCGACATAAGAAAAATGAAATTCGTCGCAAAAGTATTAAGTATGAAAAAATATGTCTCCTTGTATGATACTCATGCTTTTTACGGTTGTCACTCAACTCACTACAAATTTAATCTGATTAAAAATTTGCCATAGTATATTCTTGATTTAGAGCAAATATCAATTTTACCTTTATGGTTATGTATTTTAGAGCATTTTGTAGTAAATTTCGCGTACTAATTTTATTCAATTCCTTAGATAATAGTTCAAGGAAGTGCAGATTCTGCACTGCAGAAGAATGGATACTATGCAGTAGTTGTTCATTTGACGTTATTACAATGTAGCAATTTCGGATTTGGTACCCTTGCGCGTTCTAAAAACCTGATTGATTTTTAAATGTTAAGCATGTTTAATCCTGTGACTATTTAAAAAAATAACTATCATTGGATTTTAATTTTATGATCGATTGACTTTTTCTCCAAAGCAAAACTGCTGCTTAATTTTAATTTATTTGCTGAAAAAACGTTTCAGCACTACAACAAACAATAATACCAGACTATAAATAGATATTAATATATTGTGGAGAATTCTGATGTATATTCTTAAAAAGAATATCAAGCTGGAACGTGTAATTCGGAAAGATTTAATTGTGATAGATTTTATTGAATTTAAACGAAAATTGTATTTATTCTTCATCCGCCCATGCCAATGATATGAGCACGCTATGTGATGAAACAATAGCTTACTTTTAGTTACGTATGTTGGTCCTCAATTGACCATGTTATACGGTATCAAATGATTCTAGGAATTTAATTCATGTTAGAATTATAAGCTGCCCTGCCGTTGTGTCGAAACAGAATAAAACGATGATAATATTAAATATATTAAGACAGCACGCATTTCAAAAATTACTTCACAAGCATATCTTAAAAGTTTACAAGTATTTCGTTCTGAGATTTTTTCCTGCATACGAATGTACCATGAAGTATCCTTAATCGTTTGCGCTTTTTATTCAGAAAAACTACAAAAATCTGCCGGGACAATCATCGGAAAAGAATATGTTTTTGTTGAGTTGACTAAAAGTTACATAGTAAGGAAGTTTTTACTGTAGTAGTACGCAATATAAAATAATTCTAATAAGTAATAATGTGCATTTAACTTTTGGGTTGACAATAAATCAACTAAAAGATTCATTAAGTGTCTGGAGTTTTGATTTTGACTGCCGCTTATTATTCCCGATTTCGGAATTGGAGGTGTTCCGAAGCGCAAAAGGGGTGTACACTGTATACCACGCTTTACGGGGTGAGAATGTATATACAACCCAATTGAAAGGAAAGCATATATTACATGAATGCCAGGATTCCTGGCCCAGGAATTCCTATTGAAGCGAAAGCATCAAGTATAATTACTAAAATTAATTCGAAATTTGAAGTAAACATTAGATTTACTGGCGCATCCATCAAATTGTTATTTGATTTATGTATTCCATGCAATTTCTTCGTGCGTAACTTTTGTGGCTTGCTTTAAGTTGTTTCTCGACATTTTACTGAACTAAAATTTCGCCACAGTGGAATGCAGTATACTACTAATACAACTTTTTAATTTCGTCATGTAGATGAAATTATCTTTGTATTTTGATGTGTTTCACGTTTGTGTCAAATTTGGAGTCGACCAGAAAAAGTGTCCTAGCCTCACACTTGGGCAGATCTGAAGAATTGCATAACCCAAACTGAAATATAATTACAACAAAAATGAAAAACAGAAGACGAGAATTAACTCATAAAAATTTTCTTTTTCTTTTCATTTCTTATGATTTTCTTTTTGCAAAATTGAACATGTAGCGCTAAATACTACAGATAATAGAACTATTTAATCGTTTGCCGATACAGTAATCGAAATTATTAAAAAAGTCAATAGATGCGACTACCTTTAAATATACTCTACAGCACAGAACTCAATGTTATAAACTTGCGGTCGCCATTGTAATGAAGTACGTGTCAATAAAAAATATTAATAATTCATTTTCATTCTAGTTTTTAACTCTTTCCAAAGCATATCTCGCTCTTCTCTGGCACCCATCATGACTGAACGATTTTCGGATGCCCTCCTGGCTAAGTAAGGCAAAACTTTTGCAATGGGTCCGTATGGTGTGGATTTATAAACGTGGTAGCCCAAGTTCACTGCAAACATACGTAGAAAGTGTGAAATAACATTGTTTTCACTGGATATGGTTCTGTATTTGTCCATTATTTCTATACCTAATGGTGTGCTTAGATAATCCGCCATTCCATAAATTTGACCAAAGGAGACGCGGTCATCACTTGGGTCAATGGTCATATCTTTCATACATTGTGCTGCATGACGGATAGACACTTCATTATGTGTCGCAACTAGCAAATGACAGTTTCTTTTTGAATTGTTAAAAATGTTCCTCAAAACAATGTCCACTGCGCTGTAATTTGAAAAAATTAACGTCGCTTAAGATAATCTTGCCTTTATGCTTATCTTAGCTACAAACCGGTTATACGAAGCGTTGGTGAGATCGTATGTGTCGCATATGGGGGAATTGTAACTGTTCTTTTTCGCAAGGTCTCTTTCTCTATCCATATAAGCTCCACGTACAATTTTTCCATACCAATTAACGCCAATGGCTTGAGTAATTACTTGTAGTTCAGATTCAACCGTTGATACAGCGTCCTAAATTTAAATTATTTTATGATCCGCCCATGAAAAGTACGATATGTTTGAGGGAAAGTCTTATTTACTATTTGCAAACCTTTAGATATGCTTGAATAGTATTTCCAACAATATGGTAATCCGAATTGTATCTTGCCATTAGAGCCAAGGCGATGGTTGAAATTGCTGGTTTACAAGAATAAAATTCTGCATCCACGAGCACATGCACGTTCAACCTCTGTGCTTGTTTCACTGAACGAAATAATTACAGCTAATTTATTACAATTTGATTTTAATGCAAAGTTATGGAATAATTACCAAACGCATCTGCTCTGTTAAGGCCTTCCAAAAATTGATTCCTGTCTTCATCGGACAATTGAAGTGATTGAAGACTCCCTGGGCGTTCAATGCAATTTGCAATTTCTGTAACCAGCGAAGCATTTTTTGCAACGCTGGCACTTGAAGATGAAGACTTTCCAGTGGCGTTTAGAATGGATTTTGAGACATTTTCCTAATTGACGAATTATGGATAAAATTTCCATTCTTATAAAGAGTTTGCAATTGCAATAAAATGAGTGAATGAGCGTGACGTCTGACCAGAGTCACTGCGGGCATGATAGCCGTCGGCTTCAATTGAATGATTGGTTTCTTCTTCTCAAAGGAAGACGTCATTTCTGCTAGCTTTATCAAATTTTGAAGGTTATCATCGTAGGTTTTTCTGCATAAAATTAATCCCAAATTTTGCTGTACTATGGTCATTGTTGCCAATCCACGCAATGAATATCATTGACTCACTGAGATGCTTTGACATCTTCAACGTCTTCCTCCAAAACGGGAGCCACCATAAGAACAAGACCACGACGCTGCATGGACCCCACAACTTTGGCCATCTGTGCTTCACTGTCCCCTCCGACAAATTGATTAAAAAAAGTTTTCCTGAGCGGCCATTCAGTCAACGGTCCAAACTTTGTGGCGATATCGAACAACTATATATTACAATAATTAACTTACATGTTGTGTCCGTTTAATTAGTTGTCAAATTAAAAAATGAACCTGTGTGCTTCTTCCGACAATAAAATCATAGGAACACATCCGCAGAACAAAGAGAGCTCGAGTAATATCCAATGTTGAAAGGTGAGACAACAGTCCTGGTTCATACGAACCAATTTTTACCTAATTTAACAAACGGTATTAGCCAAATTTATCATGCATGATCTCAAGCAGTCAAGTTTATCCTGCATTTTTACCCATGGAGCAATCTTGGTTCGAATTTGACTAATTTCACCACTTTGTGGCGTTATAAACTCAATTGTTTTAAGAACTTGGGTGGAATAGCTGGTCAATCGTGAAGTTGATGATGAGGAACCACAGTTTTTATTCCACGATCCTATTGCAGGAGTTATGAGCTTTTTGTAAAGTCTCATTTTCTCTGGATTTGCAGCCTTTGTATTTTAAAAATTACTAAAAAATTCTTGATAAGCTTATTTAATGAAATATCTTCCTCCAAACACAATTTTTAGTTGCTTAACGAAGTTGCATCGTATGAATCTTTTATGCAATATGCCTTAATATTATGTAGTTAAGTTGGATACATTGTCATTTGAACTGGACCAACAGGTAATCCGGACTTGAACACCTTGAACTTGATTGCCTTACTAAATCTTAATTAATACAACTCAACTAACCATGCATCGGCTAAAGTATAATACATGGAAATCTATGAATGCTTCTCTCACACGTAAAAGTTGAACCATGCCCAAATAAGGCAACAAAGATAAAGCTTTGCACGTATGCATTGTCCGGTTATGTAATGACAAAGTGACACAATAATAATATGCCTCTAGCAGTAAATGGTACAATTTTCACACTATTTTTTGTTCCAAGTCACCCATTCCGAACCCCCTCAAAAATCTTAAACATGTCATAATTTCCACTGAAAATACCATGATATCAAAATGACTCGTTTTCAATCACTCATTTAATTCCACGCATTTCCAAATCATGATCCTTAATTACATTAAAATGCTTAAAAAATTTCTTCAAAATATTTTGAACCGCACTTCACACTTCAAAGCCTCCTCCTTTTCATTCCCTCAAACTTAGCGAAATGCATATAAAAGCCGACCAAGAATCCGCCGAGGTTGGCTTCATACTCATACTTGTGTACTCAGTGATAAGGATGTGGATAAGGATGAGTCACACATTTTATGAGTTTGATGGCAAGTTGCCACTAAAAAAAGAGTCAGGGGTGGTGGGCATGATTTGTTAAAATAGGAATTTATCCTGCAACAGAATGCCATTTCCCCTCGTACCCCGTTCACCACTTCAAACCCAGTGAGCAGGGAATAAGACGAGATTACTGCCAAATTGTGGTCCATCCGTTTTTTAGTCGGTGTTTATTTCCTGTCCTATCTACCACTGCCTGGTGTTGCAGTTTATCTAGAATTTTGTGAATTTAATTAATTCCCGATATTAGTCAGTGATTGATTATTCTGCCATGTCTTCCTATAATTGCCGTGAGTGAAGTAACTCCAAATTTGGAGTCAACTATTTGTGTTTTCCATTCATTTTGGTTTTGTTTGCAGGAAGTATTTTCGCCACACTGCCACGAACTCAGCGTGGAAATCCCATCGTTTTAGGGGGTGATCCGAAGGGGAAGAATTTCCTTTATGCGAATGGAAATAGTGTTATCATTCGAAATATTGAGGTAAGTGACTAATCATTGAGGTGTGGTTGGGTTTAGACGGGTTTAGAAATATAATGTCATTCAAGAGGAATGATGGCTTTGTTACTTTGTAGGAATTAATCATTATTTATTATTTTAAAAAACCGGCACGGTATGTTTTTTGTGTAAATAACACCATTGTGAAGTACATTGACATACTTCATTTCCTATTTTTGAATAGGAAAGTTTTGGGATTGGGTGCCAAGTTTTTTTAGAATTGTTGATTATTTACAACGGTTATTTTCGATAAGAAAACAGACAGAAGAAATAAGGGACATTGAAATGTGTGGTGTGGAAAATGGGATGGATGAAATTCTGTGAATTGTATTTTTTTCGGTAATTGGTAATTTATCGGGCTTCGTAGATTGCAGCGGTTTTGCGACAAAGTAATTTTGCAGACGTTTGAGAGCTTGATGGTGTTCATTTGAAAAAAAAAATCTGCTTTAATTTTGGATAATTTACTTTTTAAACTAACACGTGTTTTGTTTTCTTTCATTTATTCAGGACCCTGCCGTTTCGGATGTTTATACAGAGCACTGTGTTGCTGTGAATGTTGCCAAGTACTCTCCAAGTGGCTTTTACATCGCTTCCGCAGGTTAATTGCAATGATTATTATTCAAATCCTTCTAATATTCAACTTTGAATTAATCATTAATCAGTAATCATCCACATAAAGTAATTAACATTGTTTGTTTTTAGATCAAGGAGGAAAAATCCGGTTGTGGGACACCGTCAACAAAGAACATATTTTAAAGGCTGAATATCAACCATTTGGCGGACCAATTAAGGATGTTGCATGGTCACCGGACAGTCAGAGAATTGTTGTCGTTGGTGAAGGACGTGAACGATTTGGGCATGTGTTCATGGCGGATACTGGAACATCTGTTGGAGAAATTTCTGGACAGTCAAAGCCTATCAACTCATGCGACTTTAAGCCTTCTCGGCCCTTTCGAATTATTACTGGTAGTGAAGATAACACAATCGGAATATTTGAAGGGCCACCATTCAAGTTCAAAATGACCAAAACGGATCACAGCAGATTTGTCCAGGCTGTGAGATACTCTCCGGATGGGGAGAAATTTGCTTCTGGTGGATTTGATGGAAAAGTATTTTTGTATAGTTCTAAAGACTCGGATTTAATTGGGGAAGTCGGTTCTCCAGCTCATAATGGAGGGGTTTATGGGGTATTTAAGCCTTCTTATTTTCTAATTTTCCTAAGGTTCGTCACAAGTTTGTCACAATTTGCTTCTCTTATGTATTTCAGGTTGCATTCAGCCC
>JAAXNX010000252.1:0-36625 GCA_036491905.1 Folsomia manolachei
ATTTTGTTACCTTTTTCACTAACTTGATGTAAATGCAAACCCAAACAAGTTTCAGAGCGAGGGACTTATTTCATGTAAACTTTAATTACTTAATACCCAAATGTACAAGTAAATGTAATGTAGTTAAGGACAGGTAGCAGTAAGGAAGCTTGTCTTCAGTTGGAATACAAGTTTTAAGTATATTTTCGTACATACTCGTAAGAAGTGTGAATTTTGGCATAATTTCTGAATATTTTTTACAATCTTTTATCTGTAACATTTTAAGCTTTAGTTTTGTTGTAATCTTACTGAATACAAAGTTCAATGCAATTTCAAAGTATTATTTCTTGGCTTATGTTGTGTCTCTGTATTTCTCCTTGTTTCCATTTTCTTTAACCAGAGTAAGAAACTACAATTTTTACAGTTTACTATTTACCAAAAAATACCCAAACTAAGTTAGTTTCACTAACGGAATAAGGCATTTATCTAACACGTCTTAGGATCCTTTAGCGATATGTTGTATTATATTTCGTGATTAACGCATGCTTGAAAAAATGAATGAACTGAAACCTGTATAAAAGTTTGACTGATCATGTACTGTAAGGTAGTAATGATAGATAGTAATTAATAAAAGAGATTTATTTGTAAAATCGGAGACGCTCTTATCTTGTCCTTATCCCTACAGATACATTAAATATGATGATTGTATTAACATCTCTTAAATAATGTTCAAAACGCAATAAGCCAGTGACACCACTTGAACTTGACCCAAACATCCGAATTGTAGCTGATGAATAATTTAGCCGGAAGTAGTTTAGTCATCAAATTACACTCATCCCATTTTAAAACTCTAACATAAATGGACGCTTCATGTTTTATCCAATGACAATGACACAAAATTAGACTCAGGCAAGCTTTACTTACTTATTTGTGCTATACCACACAACTCTCTGCAATCTAATCTCCCCAGTTTTATCACATCCCACTAAATTTCGTCAAGTTAAACGGAAAGGATGACTTAACCCAAATAAGGATGTGTGGAAGTTGGTGATGTCATTGTAATAATTTGCAATATGCCTTTTCACTTCACATAGGATAAGTAAATATTGCAAGTGGAAAACAACAGCTTATCTTTTTGGCTCTCATAAATGCTTACCCGTAAAATTATGACTTGGTTTCAAACCCTTTCCCTGCAACAGTTGAAACGCTAACTTATTACTCACCCATAACGTTTATGCGGCATATCACCACCGGCCAAATGGTATCTTATCAGTCCGCTTATCTGTTTCTGCCCCCCGTGCGAAGTAACTTACCGTAAGTGGTGCAAAGTGAAAATTGGGATGATGAATATTTGCAATTATTTGTCAGGTTGCCCACTAATAATGATTCGTTCGTTACTTAGTTATATGTTAAGTACACACACCTTATCTTGGTGGTTTGGGTGAGTAAGTGAGTTGAGGGTAAGCTTAGGTAAAAACCAATTGGTTGTCCTCATCTCCAATTTCATGGCCTATTTTAACCTGACTTCAGAACACGCCCAAACATACGCCATTCCTATTTGGCTGCGTTACCTTGATTGAGCCAACCTCATTTTGTTCTGGTCTCCATATTGTAGCCTAATTGTGCTTCATACTCGGAAAAGTGGTCATATTTTTAAAAATAATTTCCTGAACCTCCTTCAAAATGGGATTGGGTAAAGGAAAAGGTGCGGAAATGTCGGATCATTGTATCACATTTTCCGTCCTGATTCTCAACGTTTTTTGTGGGGTAAGATTTTGAACATTCTTAGTCCGTCGGAGCCTTATTTTTGCATAATCTTAATTTCTGCAGATTTTGGGACTGCTAGTATTCATCCTAGCATTTTGGTTCCGATTTGAAGGTCAAGTCCGCACATGGGTGGGTGACCTGGGGATGAATCAGTACTGGACGGGACTATACATCCTTATGGCTGCGTCTTCAGTTATCATCCTCATCTCCATTTGTGGCTGTACAGGAGCCCTCACAGCTAATTCTTGTCTACTTGCTACGGTAAGTCAAGCTAACTATAAGCCCATGTCGCATCCTTGATAAGTCGCTTATCATAAGCTAATTTGCCAAATAATGGTCAAACCCTGTTTCACATATATTATGCCATAATTAAGAGCGTGACTCTGACTTCCGTCGCCTTTGTCCTTTGTCTCCTCGGGTCCACAATCCTTCTCGCAAATTATACGCGATACTCCGTAGATTTGACGGAGTTGGATACAAACATGAAATATTTAATTTCTCGGAAAAGTGATTCTGCGGATCAATTCCTTATTTTTTTGTATTATCGCGTAAGTCTCCATCCACCAGTGCATACACTTTCCTGGACCAGGTTATGTGGAGGGAGACGCCGCGTGTCGTTGAAACATTCATGATGAATTTAGAAAATGAGTCATTTTTAAAGACAAAAAAATTGAAATTTCTCAAATTTGTTACACAGTCCGCTGTCCTCGTCCTTCTCGCCATAATCCTTGAGCTATCTGGTGGAATATTTATGTTAGTTCATGGGACACATAACTCCAAATTGACACCCTGGTTGGAGAAACGGTTCATTATTTTGATTCGCGACTCCAATTACAACGACAAAGCCAACGATCTCCTCAACGTGGTCCAGGAAAATGTAATGACACAATCAGAACATTTATCATTTTCTTTTTTATACTCCCTACTAATTTTACTCCCTTAATTGAACAGGTTGGATGCTGTGGTTCTTACAACTACCAAGATTTTGATCGTAGTCGTCTCGCTATTCCGGAGAGTTGTCGGGATAAAGTTAGCGGAAATGTGTATCAAGATGGATGCGTTAAAAAGTTTTCGTACTTTATCGAAAAAAGGGCTGGATGGATTGCGGGGATTGCGTTGTTCATTGGATTCTTGCAGGTTTGTGAGACTACAAATTTTCGAAATTTCGAAAATTTCAAAATTTTTGAAAAATCAATTTTTTTAAAATTTTCAGATAATTCTCGTCTGTCTCACTTTTGTTTACTGGAAACGGATACGGGATGATGATGAGGGAGATGGGTATAAGAAAACGAGATATTCCACCGTCCCCACAAGCTCGGGTGGGATACGCTACTAGAGCCTTGAGCCCTTCCCATCATTTCATTACAAGATTCTTTGGATTTATAATTTACAAAAAATCTTTTTTTATTATGTATCTATATTCACATTTGCTAAGTAGGAATAAACAATTTAATCCCATGATGTCAGACATGCTAATGTTATCCGTGTTTAAGATAATAAAGTTTGTGACTTGATTCTGTGAATTCTGAACATTTTTCTGTTTAGGACGGTTGCTGGGCGTCTGATACCACTTTTCGAGTGAATGTTTAGCGTGCATATCTTTGCTAATTTGCATATCCAGCATTTTACAGGAATGTCAGTTTGTGTCGAGCAAGTCAGATAAGGTGAGTGTTTGCACCTCTTTGTTTCTTTGTTCTGAGATTCTTCTTGGCGTCGCTTTTCGCGTCCAAGCCAAGCTTGCCTATAAAAAGGACCGAGGACCAGCCTTGAAAAGATCATTCCTTCCTGGACCGCTGCCGAATCTTGTCTGCTTCCTCCATCCTCTGGACTCAAGTTTCTTTCTTACCCACTTACTACTAATTAAACTGCACTTTATTCCCATAATGGACGGGACGCTGGAGACTGGGTGTGCACGGCTGGATTTAGGAAAAACTACAAAATTTCGCCTAGCTCCCGGTGAAGAATTGGTCGTCTGCCCGTACGACATGTCGCACATAGTCACGTAAGTTGGAATTTTGTAATTATTTTAATCCTTCTACCTCATCCAGGACCCTGTTACAAGGTTCCTCTTGACTACTTTTTAATTTTCTGAATTTTCACTCTTTCCAGGAACCACCGAATGATGGTACACATCTTGAAATGTCGTCGAAACTACGAAAAAGCCATGAAAGCCAATGACGACCTGGTGCAAATGGTGGCCTGCAAGTACAATTGGAATCATCAAGTCCCATTTCCTGAGCTAACATTTCACGAACGGACTTGCACCGATCGACTCACCCTTATCACGCATATCATTGAATTCTCAGAAAGTAAGTTCCTCTCCTCCCTCACCTTATTTCCAGTAAAATAATATTTTCCCCCAACTTTTCAGAGGATCCCCGAAATCCCGACCGAGCCACCCAAGTCTCCCGAGATATCTACGTCACAAAAGGCATCCAATTCAACGATAATCGTCCCCTTCTCAGCCAAAACCTTCCCGAGGACTCGGTCATCTCCAGTCATCTCATGCCACGCCGAATGATTTCTGCCATACAAAAGGAAACTTATGAACCTCCACAATTTCGGATGAAAACCGTTCCCAAAGCGAGTCATGTCAGTGTGAGATCAATTGTGTCAACGTGAGTCTCATAAAATTATGTTTCAAGCATTTTCGAACCTTAATTTTTCTCTTTTTTCCAGTGGTTCAAAAAGTTCAGCCCCAGCCGCAACATTTTATCCAACCAGTGGAAGTGGGGCCAGTTTCTCGGTCGGACTCACGGCGGATGGGAAGGGTACAAATTATCAGAACAGCGCTTCGTCAATTCCGCCACGTTCAGCCCTACGATCTCGACCACCATTCCGTGTTGGGGATGTTCTTCCAGGTAATGAGCACTATTACTTTGCTCCCAACCAACAGGACACAGAAGAGGACAGAGAGAAGTACGAGTGGGAGTATGACCCTCCCGTTCCGGCGTATGATCCTTCTAAAAAATTTGAGACGGAGATGTTGCTCAAGTAAGTGATAATGAAAGGTTATCATAATTTACATGGTTCTAAAACAAGAGCTTATCTTGTTCCCCAGATATCCACCAGGTTTGAGCAAGTCGGAACGTAAAGCTTGGAAAATTGCGAATGTCGCCAAAGCCAAGGAGCTTTATGGAGGTCATTTGGTCCAGTTGTCGCCTGCAGAACCGCCTCGTGGAGTACTACCGAGAAGCAATCCTTCCAACCAATGTTTTGAATGAGCTTGTTACACCCATTTTGTGTGGATATTAGGATAAGGTAGGAGTGGGGGTGTCTTATCCAGTCTAAATTATGAACTACTACTTATGGACTGTTGCTTCATGTTTGTACCCGAGTTACATACATTTATGTTCCTTGTTAATGAATGTATTAATATTTGAGAATAAAAGAAATCAAGAAATTGGTTTCCCTAAAATTTGACGATTTCTCGTCCTTTGCGTAAATGGAACTCACATTATTCGACTGTAACTCATAGCATTGCCACCGTTCTTACAACAAAACTCTACAAAATTCAAGCCTTATTTGTTTCATCATTTCCAAAATTTCAAAAAATCTTTTACAATTTTCAAAATTTTCTTTAAAAGCCAAAGATTCACACTCGTTTTTGTATCCACATTTTTTGCAGCATCGTTTGCATGTAATGACTTTGTGTGTCATAGCCAGAATCATGGCATGGCTTTGGCTGAATACAGGGATACGTTTGCTTGCTTAGGGGGTTTTTCATCCCTCGGGGAATTTAACGTGTGTGCTAATAGGAATTTCTCTCCATCTCATTCCTTTATCCTCAGACCTTATAACCAATATATTGCTACATGGCACGACAAACTAAGCTCTGCTCTAAGAAGAAACCCTGAGACCTTCCAATCTACTCTACCCAACACCAGCCAGTTGGTATTTGTGGTTGCTCTTGTTCACTCTCAAAATTATTACTCCATCCCAACAAAGGGAGATTTGGAACATTTTGGATAAGCACGAGAATCAAGATAAGCACTCATCTGGGTTCAGTTTAAAGTGTGAAACAAAGCTAGCTACTAAATTAAAGGTTTAAAACTGAGAAATCTCCAAAATTTGATAAAATCCCTTTAAAATCCGACTAGTTGTGATTTTAAATATTTGGCGAATTTAAATCCTCCCGATTGAAACTTGACCAAGTTTCCAAATATCTTAATTAATTTTACCTATTTCTCCAAATAATAAAATTCAACATTTACCCAATAAATTGGGCTGCTGCTACCTCCAAAATAGTCAAGCTTAACTCAGATCCCGTAAATTAAAGTAAAATAGAGCTGGCTTAACTTACAACAGTGGGACACAGTTAAGTCCATTATTCCATTGTGGTAACTGCTGCTACGAAATTTGTAGGTGTAAAAAAAGACATTTTATTTTATCCCCTTCGTCATTACCAACTACCAACCAGTTACCATTTAACGAGTGAATTGAATTCACTGAATTCCATTAAACTTGACTAATCCCTACGAAAAGGATTAAAACTCTTAACAGGAAATGGTATCCAATCCAATTGGGTGAGGAATCTGTAACCAAAATTAAATAAATTACAACAAAGTTTACTTGGTAAACTTCCAATCTTTAAATAATTAAATATCATTTACTTATCTGAGATAAAATCCTTAATTCCTGAGCTGAGCTATTGCGAATAACTTATTGGGAAAATATAAAACTAAATATTCTTCACTTATTGATTTTATATCGTTAAAAAATCGAAACTTTTTAACCTTCAAGTTCAAGCCCAATAATCAATAGATACCCAAGAGTTGATAAAATATCGGAACTCCTACAATTTGCGTTGGTTTCCATTAAGGAAAAGCTTTCTTTTCGTGATTAAATAATAAAAAGGAAGAGTTTTTAGAGTTTTATCAAATTTTGATAATCCAAACTTTTTTAATTTACAAAAACCTAACTAGTCTCCTAAAGAAGGAAGGATCACGATAATAAAAGTGCCAATTAAAATCTTAAATCGTGTCCAATAACTAAGTGACTTGTTGATATTTTAACCGACTTCATTTTCATTTTATTGTTCATTGTTCATTATCCGAGGAAAGTGAGAAGCTGGAGTGGAAGAGATCCAATTAAATTACGAATCAATTATTGATTATTAATAAAAAGCGGAACAAATACTACACCAAAGGAAAAAAATGGGATCCAACAAACACATTCCTAACGATAAGGTAAGAATCATGGAGGTTTTATTTTTGTTTTTTAACTATATCATTCTAAAATAAAATTTAAAATTTAAAGCCCACATGCATGCACTAATTATTGGTGTTAAACTCAAAATAAACAAATACTTAAACATGACGGAAACATATCAAGTGTCACCATAACTTAACGCAAACCTCAGGCAGGATTATGATGATAACCTCGATTCCATAATAAATATGATAACACCAACCTCCCCTAAATTAGCATGCACTCCCTATTAATACATACGGAAAACATTTGTCCATTCCATGGACAAAATAGCAAAAAATAGGACTGACACACACTCCTCTGCGCCATTTAAATTATTTTTGTTCTGTAATCATCTAATATCTAGCTACACTGCTTTAATGCATTGATTCAGCCACCAACCAAATTAATAAAAGTGTATCAAATCAAAACAGGGACTCTCTTTGTTCAATAGATCCATTTTCCATTGTTATCCAAAAGAGCTATAGTCTTATTTGTGGTAGAAGGCTACTTATTTACTATATCCATGTAGTAGTCCTGTTTTTTCCTGCATAATGCAGATATTGGGATGATGCGTATTAAAAGAAAAATTATATTATTTAACATTGAGCAATTGAGACGGTCAGCCAAGCAGTGGACTCTTATAACTATTGTACTCCTTGGCACGGCTAACTTAGCATTGCCAAGTTAGTACAATTACATTAAATTACACCACAGTACGCTGTACATACCAAGTTATGGTTATTTGTGCTCGGCATGGCGTTTGCCAAATAGGCAATGCATAACCTACTATCTATACATTTAACCAGTCAACATTTAACTAACCTACCTAAAAACCCACTCATATACCACATAAGAGATTTAGCCAAACCTGAACCAACATCAAGATCCAAAACTGTTTTTGTTTTTTTAGTATTTTTTTGCATTTAACTACGTCTCACAGTACTACTTACTTTAGATTGGATTGGATCAAGTTGACATCATGTTTACTACTGTTATGCATGCACGGTACTTGGTACAGGACTCAATTTCATGGTAGCTAGCTAAGGCCCTTTGTTTATGTAATGTCTAACATTGAAAGTGTTGCTCTAAAGAAGAGGAAATATTGATTTATGGGAGGGAAGGATGCATAAAATGCAGATTTGACTGCACTGCGAAATACAAACCGACTCGGATAGTTATTACTTGAGCGTTTATTACGAGGTGTTTAAAGACATGTTTCCATTTAATGGGAACTTTTATCGATGCCTTACAGATTAGGAGGAAAATGCGTCATTTTTTTAAAACTTCGCCATAAAATCTGTAAAGATGGAAATCAAAATTGATATATTTTCCTTTTCCCTACTTTTATTCCTTTGAGAATGCGAAGCATGGTTTGTTTGCTTACACATCAACTTGACTTTTTATCCATTGCCGAACGTCTTAAAATATTGATGAAACAAAAAAAGTCATTTATATGTATTCCGTATGTCTACTCGAACAGCAAGCAACCTTTCCCTTGCCCACATATTTTTTATATTTACTTTTATACCAGATAACCAATTCCCAATCAATAATCAATACCTTTTTGATGTCATGTAAGGCCATAAATGTGTTACGAGAGTGTCCCTGTTTTTTGTGTATTCCGTGTATTTTCTTTTACCAAAAATGTGTGTCACATGCATCATGCAGTACTTTAAGCTTAGTTAGCTTTACACTAAATGGATAAATGAGTCATACTTGTAATTTCGGAGTTGAACTGCCGAATTTGGTAGGTACAGGTAGGTCAACTTCAGCTCTCCAGTCTAGTCGGAATCAATCCAGGTTTCTTTTTGGGACTAACCTGAGCTACTTATTTCAGCACGACACAACCTTTATCGTGTTTGAGTTTCTCATTCTTTGATAAATATTTAATTAGTAGGACATCCAGAAGCAAAGTATTGTATTTTTGTATGAGATGAGCTAAGAGCTATATTTTCAGCCAATTTATTCAGTGAGTGGATGACAGGCAGTTATGAAAGATAACATTTGTTTTCTATCGCATCTTTCCTGCCTATAATAGACAATGTTAAAGGAAGAATGACGGAATTTTGTGATTTTGTCATGAATGGTCACATGTGAATGGTCATTCATACCCTTATCTGTACTACTTCTCACAAAATCCCTTGCATAGCATGCACTGGACTTGCGATATTTTTCTAACCCAACCATCCCAAAATAGTCATGCATGTTACTAGACAGCGATAGATTGATAGCTATTAATGTGTAGGAAGTCCATGTCGAAAATCCTAATGAGTTTAGTCAGGTCAGCCTGCAACCCATGTGACAATACATGCATTGTTTTTCCTTCATCCATTCACTGAATAAATTGGCTGAAAATATAGCTCTTAGCTCATCTCATACAAAAATACAATACCTTTTTGATGTCATGTAAGGCCATAAATGTGTTACGAGAGTGTCCCTGTTTTTTGTGTATATATTAATGTGTAGGAAGTCCATGTCGAAAATCCTAATGAGTTTAGTCAGGTCAGCCTGCAACCCATGTGACAATACATGCATTGTTTTTCCTTCATCCATTCACTAATGGCAAAGGAAACAACCTCCAAAAACAAAACTCTAGTTTGATTTCATGTAACTTTCCATAATCCAAGTTTAGCTCTCCATTTCTTGAATACTTTCCATATTTATGATTTTGCCATAATTTCTGTCATCTCAACCTCCTACATATACCACATTATTCTCTGCTCTGTTCTCCTATTTATCCTCAACTCGTCAAATGATGATTTACAACCCGTCCTCGAAAAGTATAGGATTTTGTTCAGATATTTCTCCGTCATCTCCATGTTGCACGGAAAGTGACATGAATGACGTTGGCTTTTCATACTTATAATATTTTATTTAAAACTAAACTGCTCCACATATCAATGCACAAACTCCTATATACATGTCCCACACAGTTAAAGTCTGTTATTAAAGTTTTGAGTTAACTTGTTCTGACAGTAGAGTCCCCCATGGACGGGGCTCAAATTTCATTTCTTGTATCTTCATCCCATCTCGTCATCTCATTTCTTTCTTTCTTTCAACATTTTGAAGAAAGGTCCTTGTTTATCTTACTTCCAATGAACGAGTCAACTACACGACATGCTGCCTGCATCGGGTCTACTTCACATTCTCACACTTTGTTCATCGAAAAAGCTCATTTGTTTCATTATCACGGCCTAAATTCATGCAGCCACTCCGGCACAATGGTGACCTAGACTTTTGTAACCAGAAATTAAACGCCATAAACTGGATTACCAGTTGAAATCGATCTCATTTTAATTATCGACCTTACTAATATAATATTGAACATTTAAGATAATTGATTTTCCCTTATTTTCTTTGCAGATAAATCTCCGACTGATCTTGGTTAGTGGAAAAACCAAGGAATTCCTCTTCAGTCCTAGTGATTCCGCCGGAGACATTGCTCAGCATGTGTTTGACAGCTGGCCACAAGGTACGTACAATTATCCAGGTCCTTCAGAAAAGTCTCAAATCTTTACTAGTTCGTTTACAAAATGAAAAAGACCCTTTTTTGCCTATTCTTCGATCCTTAGTCCTTTCTGGAGCATCATATCTCATCGCATCTCCTTGGTGCATAATATTCCCATTCCTTGGCTTTGGGTTCCTTCTATTCTCCCACATTTCCGGGGAGGAGTAGAAAACTAGAAAAGTCTCCAGTTACACATTACCCACTGACTGAGACTAACTAAACTATTAATAAGAGGGATCTCCAAGATTTAAGTTGAACTTCTTGGGTACTTGAGCTAAGGATCGTGATCATGACACTTTATTTATTGCGGCTGAATGCTTTAAACTTGAAGTTGTGCAGTGCAATGTAAAGTAAAGTGAATGAGTCATGTCATGAAATGGTTGGTCGGTGGGTCATAAAAGTGAGATCCTATCTTTTCAAACATCAGTAACAACCACCACACCACTGCACTATATAATGACTAGATGGAAATTCAAGGGTAGGGTGGTTAGTTTGGCATGCAGTTGTACAAGGATGTAGGTCCGGGTGTTTTAAGGCTCGGTTATGATGACGAAACGACACATGAATATTTAATAGAATGTTGATGTTTAAGGGTTCTGTTAACACAACACGATAAGACGAAGCCCTTATGTGTATGCTACAGTCAAATACATTTACTCATGAATGTAGACACTTTATTGAAAGACCCATTTACTTAAGAATCATACTTTTTACGATTTAATAATCTTTAAGCTCTTCAGCTTCTATTAGTCACCAACAATATGCTGATTACTCAAATTACGGATACTCAAATTACTGCGATATCTTATAGCTCAACCTTAACATCTTCGATTTTGTTGGTTCCGTCGAAGGACATGTACACCTCGTTTTGTTTTTTGTGAAAATTAGATATCTGAATTGGATAAATTGAAGAACATTTCATTTCAATGCTTACTTCCAATACTGCAGTGTAACAATTGGTTAGAACGGTCAATTTTGTCTCCAGTCTTAAACTCTACTATGAAATGAAATAATCCGCACAATCATCTACGTAAGTAAAGTAACACTTTCAAGAAAAGATTACGAAGAAATTCTTAAATCAAGTAAAATAACCATCCCATCTTATCCCACACATCAACTACTACACAAAATAGCTAACCAAACCAGTAACCACTTACTTTACTTTAAACTTTACTTTACTCCAAGTAAACCTTCATCATTTCATTTCCAGTTTCTTTGTTGTTCGGCACCGCATTTCATTTGAGTCTTGTCTGCCTGGTTTAGTAAGAGTTTGGTGTGGTGTGTGGATTTTAAATTTCATTTTATTTTCTGCTGGGGCCCTTGCCTTTACTTTGCTATTGCACTCACAACCTCCTTGAATGGTTTATGACATGACTGGACTAAGATGAAACTAAGCTGGTCTGTGAGAGAGAGGTTTTTACTGTATTCATTTGGTTTTGTGGTACTGGTGGGTACATAAAGTAAGTAAAGTTAAAGAAAAGATGAGTTGATGGTATGTGTGCTTGTTAGATGGTTATTGGGCTGCGGGTTTAGGTTTTGGTTGGTGGGTGGGTTGGGCCCTTCCACATTTTCTTTCTACTGCAAGAGATGAAATGAAATGCTTTCTTTTTTCTTCTTAATAGTAATCATTATTTTGAGGATGGGATAATAGCGTGGCTCACAGTGTACTTGGTAGTAAGTGACGTTCACGTTGGTTACTTTACTAACTAATTCTTAGGCTTGCATGGTTGGAGATGAAATTGTGGGATGCATGTCGATGTCGGTCCAATGGTATCGTCGAGTTTGAGTCGCTTATTTTATTTTGCTCAGACTGCAGGGACATAAAAAAGGACCTAGACAGCATGGGCGTAACAGAATAAGAATGTGCAAATTTTGCATTATTGGTTTGGGTATGACCACATTTTCCAAATTTGCGTAAAGTAAACTGCTCTCAATTCCAGGCAAGATGGAATAAATACATACCATAAATAATGATCATCAATATTTGGAATCTCATAAATAGACCATGCCCCACACACAACAATGAACTTCGTCGGAGAATCTCTTCGTCTAGACAGGGAACCATTTATTTTATTTTTACCACTTGACTTTGACTTGACTCATTCACTTCTAAACACTCTTTTTTTCTTTCTTCGTCGTAATTCTTTATTTCATTGCTTCCCTTCAATCTCATCTCTCACTCCAGCCAAAATTAATGAACCACTAGTCAGCAGTAAAATTGAGCAATTTTCAATAATTTCTTGTAAACCTTAAAAAAATCTTACTTTTAGTTTTTTTTCTTGCTTTTCTAACATTTCTTTCCTTACAAGCAGAGCAGGGTTGGGCAACGTTATATATTCTTCAAATTATTACAAATTACACATTTTTTAGAATTTCTATTGACGTCAAAAAAATTTATTTCGGCAGTGTCGACATGTCAAACTTTCCGTTCAAACTCTTTTCTGCATAGATACATCAAATACCCGGTAAAATTTGGCAAATGCAAAATGCAAGTAAAGAACACTTTCCTGCCTGACATTACTAAAACAGGGTACAAGCAGTATTTCGTATTTTCAAAAAATATTTTACCCATCTCTTTGGAAAACCAATAATAATAATCCTCTCACTCATCTTGATGCATCCATCTAATCTACCCATCCTTACTACGAATATTTCCAAGAGTAGACCATATCCAAATTTAACATGGCCTCCACATACACACCGATACATCAACGATGCAACTCGTCAAGTTATAAACATTTTATAACTGTGTAAACAAACTTAAAAGATATAAGGACAGAGCGGCTCGTTTTTTGACAGAGTAAATAAAATAAAAGTCTTAAAAAAGGTCTTTCTTTGAATTACATATCTGAGGGCACTGCACTAGCCTTACATGCTGGCAGCATGATGCTGGATAGAATTTCTAAGACTTGAAACTTTTCTCAAAAATGCCTTCCTCACTTCAAAAATTTTAACAAATTCCACCCACCCACCAACCCAATTAACCGGAAGTTCATTTAACTTTTTCATTATTCATTTACATTCTTTAAGAAAAAGTGTCATAGCTCCAACCATCCAGCTTGCTTTGGTTGTTTGCTCTTGATGTGGGTTCGATTTATAATATTTGTACACCATGCAACTTGCCAGTAAACTTGGTCATGAATAGAAAACGGAGGTGGAGGTGGTTCAAGTTTCAAAATGTATTTTTTTCTCATCCTTCTTGATCTTTACATAGTAGTGCTTGCTTGTCTTGAATAGAATTCATGAATACTTTTTTTCCTTTCTTAGTCTTCCTTCTTCTTCTCCGTATCCTTTCAGAAATCTATCAAATAAAGCAGGCTGAGCGAACATGTTCAATTTCAAATTTATTTGGATTTTTGAATTTCTTCTGGATTTACGCCTTGAATAGTAAGAAGTGAGATGTGGGCTTTGTTGGTTAAACCAACTAGTTCATGTTAAGGTTCTCTTTGATCCTTGTACACCTTTGCAACATTTGTACAATGCAAACACATTTATTTTGGGAGCTCCATTTTTCATGAGCTTAAAAAATCAAATCCCAGTATTCAAGTCCGAGTGACAAATGAATCCCGTAATTTTATGGAGATTTAAATTATGATTTAGAAAATTACATGCTCATGGCTGATGCTCTTGATAATTTATGGGAGCAGCTGCGGAGTTGCAGTTGCAGTTACGACAAATTTCAGTATTTGTTGCAGAACTTGTTGCAACCATTGGATTGTGGGTTTAGCTCGTTCACCGTCATTGTGAAGGATGTGCAATTAAATAGAAAATTGAATTTTGTCCTCTGTTGCAATTGGCAATTGTTTTATTTGGTTTGGGATTCAATATCAAACCTAAATCTCCTGATTAGTGAGTAAAATTTGATAGAACTTGAATTTTACTTTATTTTATTACGGGCGAAAAGCGTAGTTCCATTTCCATTTCAACGTGTCATGTCCTCAAAAAGCTCAAACCTGATCCCGTGCTTAAATAAAAATAAGTTAACGCTATACGCCTTCAACAATTAAGGTCACCTTTATTTTATTTCATGTTATTTATCAGCCAGCTCTTTATACTTGCCTCAGTTTTTGCACTCCTTTGCGGTGCATTGTCCGTCCAATCGCTAATAGCTTAGCTAGCTCATTGTGCACGGCGTCAAGCATTGTGTGCTGTTTTCTTTTTGTGTTTTATTTTTATTTTATTGTTGTAAAATGCCTTTTCCTCTCCGCTCATCTCAGCCAGGACAACAATGGATGGAAATGGATGCAACGAGTCAATTTTACAGTAGGGTTAGCATAGCACGGCGCAATCCATTGCAAATTTAATACTTGCCGACGAAGAAATCTTTTAATTCGATTTACGTATCTGTCCATACAACAATTGACGGGAAGGTATAAGCAGCAATGTAATAAAGAGAATTTCTTCAGCCTAAAAAAGCTAAACTGGGCCACAAGAAAAGAAAAACGAGGAGTTAACTGCCATTAGATGCGATACATCCTTAAATTGTTAAAGTAAATTGTTTATATTTTATGAATATTTTATGCCTTCTATTTTAATGGTTGTAGCTCCATTTAGTTCATTTAATATCAGAATATTTACGATATTACATATCTGTGAGACATGAATTATAACTTGCTCAAAAGGATCGGTAATAATCTTACGAATTAGGATAAGATTCATAACCATACCGCATCTTACTGTGCTTGAAGGAACTTTGTTTTACTTTAAGATTGAGGTTTACTTTGGTTTAAAAGCTTGGTGCACTTTTGATGTGTCATTCTATTTTATTTTGCATCCATTCCCAGTCTACAAACCAAGTCTACCTATAAAATGGCCGGTTATGTGAATGCAGTACCGTACCGTCTGCAATGCCAAGTAAGGCAACTGACTACTGTAGGTAAGCAAGTTATAAGGGGAAGAAACTGTACCGTGTGAAGTAAATAAGGTAAATCCTGCATTTGAATAAAGACTCTTGAAAAAAGTCAGGATTTGAAAATTCATCCTAGTAGGATGATCCTACCCACATACCTACCTTTCTTCCATTTGCAAAAAGTTTGTGTAAAGTATTTTTATTTCAAATTCGCAAATGTTTGGATGCATGATGGATGAACGCGGTTTAAAAAAAACTTTCTTGCTCCTTCATCATTGGACGTGGACCACCACCAACTGATCTTGTCTTACCATAGCTAACGAGCTACATAAAATCAAGAACTAATCTTTTACAGAATTTTTGTACTGTAATGGTCCGACTCTGTAATTTGTGGTTGATTCCTTCCCTTGGTACCCACGGTTTTATTTTGCAAAGTTGAACTTGAGGTTTAGATTTCTAAATGCAAAAACTGTTGGATACTTGCCTGCAAATTTATTTGATGGTTGATGTCAACTAAGTGCTGTGATGCTTACCTAACTTATTGTTAGTGGGGATGAACAGCAAAGAGTAAGAAATTTGTACAAATTTGATTTCAAAGGAGATGAGGCCAAGATAAATGTCGAATCGAATCTCAGCTAATCAGGCAAATAATAATTAACCGGAGCTAATTTACTTTTTCATTTCATTTCATCCCGATGGACTGGAAGGAATGCCATTAAATTTGTACGTCATGGCCAATTTTTAGCGTTAGTGTTATGCAGTATATTTGAGCATGTCAAAATTGCAAGGTTATTTGTGTACAATAAACCTAAAATAACTTAAAATATTTGAAACAAAGCTAATGATGAATTTACTTTTGTGGGCGGATGATCGAAGTTTAGGGAGATACTGACTTTATATAATTACTGTGTGTTACTTCTGCCTCTGAGAAGGAAGTGAACATTGTACCCGAGTGCTTCATGGGCATTGGTGCCTTGGAATTAATTTAGGGTTGATTTATTCTTATTATTTTACATCTGACACTCTTTCAGCCCGGAGAAGATTCGCGATTGAAAGAATTGCAAAATTTAATTCTTTGCCCTACTTTCCCGTTTTCTTCGAATTCGTCACATCAGGGATTAATTCTAGAATTCTGTACTCTGAGGTCTGTATGCAATCCTAATTTAAATAAACTCTTTCAAATGCCACAAACTCTGGATTCAGGACTTACACGACTTGTTGGAGTTAAAGTTTTGTCCCCATGCGAAAACTCTTGTCTTAAAATTAAAGTATCTCCAAGACAAAACCAAATTAAACTAATGACGAAACTTAAAAAGTTGTTACATCCAATAAAAGCTGCTTATTAGTTTAGTTTAGCTCGGCTTAAATATTCCCATTCTACAAACCTTGACGAAACCTAAACCCTCGAACGGTGACGACTTTACTTTCTCAACTTTAATTTCAGGGACAAATCCAAAAAAAACCATCCTCCAACCCACCTACCATGCACCCACCACTTCTTAATGCAAAATTAAATCATGACATAAATTACACAATATTTTGTAAAACAAAAAGATGTAAATTCAATTTTATTCAAATGCCAATCAATCAATTGGATTTGAATCTACGTCTCAATCCATCTCCAACAAACTTAATTCAAAATTGACTCATCCTATTTCATCATTTTCAACTTTCACTTTAAAATAAAGTAAAAACGAGTCCAAAATCAACAAAGCTACGTGTTTACAATTAGTCTGATTAAATCAATTGAGCTCAAACAAACATTAAACATTATTTAATCTTCCTCAATCCAAACACAAGCACATGTGCCTGTCTGTAAACGTAAGTTAGGAGAAGCATCCCGAAAATAGTGAAGGATGGAAGTAGATTTATTAAAAAGTGTTTTCATTTTCCAATTTTTTTGCCATTTAATCCAACAAAATCCTACTTGCCCAGCTCAGTGAATGTGGACTAGCTGAGCTGATTACATGCAACTAGAGGGTGGGGTGGGTGGATGATGCAAGTAAAGTAATGTAAGTGAACTCATAAAAAGTAGATCCTGCTTCATGAATCTGTTTCTTCTTTCTTTTTCTTACTGCCTCACAAACCATTGATTTGATGCTCTGCTCTGCTTAACTCGGGGACTTGTTCAACATCAAAGATCCAAAAAGTTGCTCATATTTTGCCAAGTTAAGTTAACCAAACAGTCAGACCCTGTGTTGAACGATATTCCTTTAGGCTGGTTGCTGTTGCTCTACTCTATATGCTGACTGCTCGTGTCGTGAGGTGCGTGGCGTGAATGAGTGTTGAAAGATGCGAATCTTTGACCTACTTTGGAAATGGACGCCCAATTCAATCCCATGATTTGAAACTAAAATGTATCTGTATCGGAACTGGGGTTGTTATTCTATAGATGTCTATATTTCACGTAATTTCGGGCTGCAAAACTCCTACATTCCGAGTCCTTTGTAGGACTCCGTATCTCGTTGAAGTACTTTTTTAAAGTTTTCCGAAGACAAGTTTATTTATCAGGATTTGAAATTCGATTCTATGTACACAGTTCCAAGTTCAGTTGATGGGAATAGGATACGATAGACTGAGCATGGATACGGTTGCGGTTGTCGATCTGGATCTTGTTTGCGATTTCCATCTCGATGTCGAAATAAAGAAACCCCAAAGGAAAGAAGGGCGTCATAGTAAAAGCAAAATAAGCTATTCTTTCTTTCTTCCTTTGTACTTCAATACGATGCAGATGTTGGTTGGTATATATCTCAGCCCGTATATTTATATTGACCTGGTTGGTACTGGTATATGTGCGTTTTACGTCCTGCAAATTTCCAGACATCTGGTTTTGCAAGATGGATTTTGTTGCAAATACAATAAAATTGGACAAGGAGGGCTTCATTTCATTTAAATTTGGAAAAAATGACAGACACAGACGTAAGCCCCGTTAATGTTGGGATATTGGCTTTTCATTCTTTTGGGAGTTGCAGATCTAATTCCAAAGTACACTAAGGAATGGACGCAGATATTCTGCGGCAGAATACTTGTGGGTTGTGCAACTATATGGCTTGATTTTGATTTATATAAACATCCCATGATCACACCTGCACCACGGCGACAGCTCTATCTTTCTTAATATCTATATGTCTCCTTTTTACTGTTTTTTTTACATAAATGTCGCCCAGAACCGTGTAGATTAAGCTCCATAGCTGGACAAGTAATGGAAGGGATTAGTTTTATATAAATATCTATAAAGTGCAAGTGGTTGTCGCAATGACATTTTATACGTCACACAGACCCACATCACACCACACGGCCGGATGTGCTGTGAAATCCGATCTTTTTATTCGGCCAGAGCATTCATATAATTCACAGGATTCCTTGCATGAGGATGAAGTTTACTGACACTGAATGGAAATCACTAGAATGGCAATGACAACGACTGCCATGTTATATACGGGAAATATCGTAGGCGGCTGTATTTCGGCTTAGTTGAGCACTAATAATATTTCTACGGCTGCACTGGAGTTGTCCTGTTATGTTACTTTTGTTAAAGTTCATCGCCTCTGCAGTGAAGTGAAGCTTTATTAGTTTCAGCTCCAGGAAGCATGCTCTGTTTCATTGATATCACAAAATTTATTAAATTCTGGCTTCCAATCCGTAATCAAACCTCTCTTCTTTACAAGCTCAGTCCAACCTCCATCCAGTTCCACGAATTCAAATCCATTCCATATTTATCAGGTAGGAAACAAATCAATTCCATTAACAACCAAGATCGATTTGGAAATCAAATTTGCATCAACTCAATTCGCAAATTCTTTCCTGAGCATAAAATATTTCATTTCTTTTCCCCACTAAGACACTCCATGTTCGGATCAGTGTCTGTGATCTGCAGAAGTGATATTGCCAAATTTTCTAAGCAAATTCGACTCGTATTGCATTGCATTGAATTACTTAGTGATTTCGAGATGAATTTTCCTCCCAGATTTTTTTTGCAAGAATTTATTCAGTTTGCACAATCCCAAGTCAAACAACATCCTGGCAGGGGCTGAGGTTGAGCTTGGCATAATGTTACATGCATTAGCGATTAATACACTTATGCCAGCAAGTATTTGGTTAGTAGTTGATTCTTCTCTTAGTATATGGCCTACATGCAAATCTCCATCTCCACTTCAAAGAGGAATAATATTGGACTGAATTTGAACAAGGAATTGAATTGGTTGTAAACTAGTACATAAATTTCTGCTAACCTCACTCTATTCCTCCGGCCTTTGTGATACCTACCTACCTAGGTACCGAGTTAGTTAGTGACCAAGGTCAAAGTCATCTCGGTTCATGTTTCATTTCATCTCGTCTCATCCCACTCTTCTGTTCTGTTACCCGGGTGAGTAGCTGAGCTGAATAGAAAGCTTCCAGCTTTCAACGACTCGATTGTTAAATGGATTTGCCTTTCTTTCTCTCTCTCACTGTCCTAATGGATGGATGGATCTCGTTCTAGTTTAGTTTTTAGGTGCACATAAATTTCTATACTTTACTCTACTCTAGCTCGCTTTCTCCAAATCCATTTATCATTCTGGATGACGGTGCTGATTTAGTTTAGTCAAGCAATCAGGGAACCAGGTTCCATTTCATTTTCTGCAATTCATTACCAACCTCGGATGATATTACATTACACTCCTGTATGCATGAATGCATTGCATGTCGTAAAATGAAATCAAGGACTTTAATAAGAGTATTTGAACAAGGAAGGGAATTTAATGCTGTGCTGTGGCCTCCGTCACAATTATATTATCAAGTAGGGAAATTAAATTGTCTCAGGGAAAGTAAACTCCTATATTTGTCTTGCTTGATGGAGAAAGTTAGTCGTGGTCTTACTTGTACAATACCACGAATAAAAGTAGTATATGCTAAAGCACGTCCACACTGGAGAAAGGCATGAATTGTGGGCTTAACATGTTTCTTTATATTTGACTCCCTTCAAATTTACATTTGCAAAACTTTTCGCGAACCAAGGAACAAGCTAGCAAATATACAGTCATATTTTGGAGAAAATGTAACGAATATAAATAATAAATTGTATTTTTTTCCTCTACTTTCAGAATGGGGTGAAGAGGCCGTATCCAAGGCCGAGATCTTGCGACTGATTTACCAAGGACGATTTTTACACAGCAACGTAACACTGGGCGCCTTGGGGCTACCCCTCTGCAAGACGACGGTGATGCATTTGGTTCCAAGAGAAAATCTTCCAGAGGAAACCAGCATAAGTAAGCTCAATTTTATTTAGTTTTTCTTCTTTGCTCCAGAACCCAATTCGCAAGGTGAGTTGAATTGACGGAGCAAAATTGCAGAGACGTGCGAAAGAGAGCAAATTGATGGATAGAATAAAAAACAGTACATGCTCATTCATTCATGATGAGATGATGATGACATGGACGGATTTTATAAGGAGCCTGACTTGGACTTGGGCCTAGTTCTAGGGCAGAATTCCAAAAGATATAAAATAAAACCTTGCAAAGACCCTGACACCAAGGGGCGAAACACAGTTATGGCCGTTCATATTTGACCTTTGGGAAATTACGAGGTTATCCAAGTTTGATAACTTAGTTTCAAAAGCAAAGCTTTCTTTAAAAAAAACATCAGGAATTTAAACCCCATTAGGTAATCACTAGTTATCGCACGAACGGACAGACGGACATACCCGTGTTTTATGGTGTTTGGTCACTTAATAAAAGGACCTAGTTTAAACTGGATTGGAATCTACTTTACACTAAAAATAAAGGTCACCATCCAAGACTTGGATTTCAAGTTTGCTTACCCAACTTCTGGAGAGAGTCACTTTGCTATGCTGTATGTGCAGTCATACTCACTTTTTCCTAATCTTATCCAATTTCTGCCCACGCAAAGACACATAAGTGCCATTTCGACATAGGGCAGGTTGAAATATTTTGTGATTTTTACTTGACATTCTACCAGTTCCAGTAGTGCTTTGAGCATGGAATGTACTTGAAGGGAAAACTAGTATTGATTTTCACTCTGACTCCTGCCTTTTCCTTCCCATACTTTCACCCTACAATAAATAAATCCCTGCGAGCCAACAAATTAACCGGTACAGGCTAAGAGAAAGCACCGATAAATATGTCGATATCGATGATATTGATTGGCTTTCCGTTACAATGCACACCGGCATCAGTGCAGTTTTAAGGTTGTCTAACTATCTAGTTTCCAAATTTGAATTTCCATCTTTATTCCACATACCAGGGGAATAGCGACGGAATATTTTTTCCATTTTCACATCATTTCAGTAGTTTAGTAAGATAGCTCGAAATGTTCACGGGAAATCGGTTCATACCAGAAGCCAACCTCGTGTTCTAGTTCTCTTTCCATGAATTTTATCATTGGACTTTGACTTCATACAGCCAAAGTAAAATAATGCGGAAAATTGAAATTCTTTACAAAACTAACCAACCACCACGTCAGAAGTTAGTGTAGTCTGGTTATTTGTGCCTCCATCCCAACACCTGCGTCACCCGAATCACCTACACCTTGCCTTGCCATTCTTCCAGTTGGCATTACTTTTGCATATTCTACTCCTACTACTAACCCAACCAATGCAGCCAACTCTGGTTCTTTCCTGTTGTGTAACTTCACATTGCATACACCAACCTCTGCATTCTTATCCCTTAATACGGTGGACTGCACGGCTTAAGTTAACTTCTGCTCCGAAATTTCACCATCCCTTTCCCTGTCTTTATGTAATACATAGCAGTTTGAAAAGTTTCGAGTCTTTCTGCATTTCCCTCTGCCCAAAGTTGCCTCGACATTGACGTTGAATTGTGTTGGATTCATATGTTAAGTTGGGCAGCTGCATTTTATTTGAGTAAAATAACCCTGAGCCGAGTCGGATGATGAAGCCTGTGGATGGAGAAAGTAGTCGAAGTCGAGTCTACAGGGCGGAGTCGGTTCTACCCTCGTCATGCCATTAACATTAACCTACTTACCCAAGGCCGGCTTATTCTAGTGTGATGCTCCTGCTGCTGAGTTGGGCCTTGTTCTCCTCTCTCCAGCAGTAAAAACCGAGTGAGACCCTGACTCTGACTTTCTCCTTGGCTGGATACAATGCCATGGGAGGCCTTTTCCACAAATCTGCAAAAACGAGAGAAACAAGGTTTTGGGACACTGGAAACAGGATTGTCCTTCAGGGTCATACCCGCCACGGCTTGCACCACTGCACTGCATCAAACTAAACTAAAAAAAATTATATTACTCCCACCAATACTTGGTCCACAGTAAAAGTCGACATGATACTTATATCTTTGGCATCTTTGCCAAAAATCTCTGCATCCTTCTTTTTCCCAGACAATGCCCAGCTTCTATTTATGTCCCTTCACCGTTTTTTGATGTAGTGCAGTTATCTACTAAGGAACATATGAAAGGGTGTCTGTTTGTAAATAAGCAGGATTTATATTCCACATTCACAGGCTGTGTTCCTTCCTTTCCAAGCAAAATAAAGTGGTTGCCATTCTCCAGTTGTAAATTCATTTCCGACTTTTTAGGAATTCAAGGTTGACAAAAATGGATTGGTTTTGTCTCGATAAATCAACATCATATTCTGCTTGAAATTGTGATATAATATGAGAATAACTCAAACAAATCTCGTCTCCTTCCCAGGGCCAGTGCTCTGAATCTGTCGGAAAAGATGTTGCAAAATTCTAACTCATGTTGACTTGGCCCTGAATTTTTTTATTTTTATTTGAATTAATATTTCGCATAACCAAATTTGCATGGAACTTTGTTGAAGGAAGGGAGTTAAAATTGTTTGTTTTTCGAATTTAATAAAATGACGACAACTTTTCTTCCTCAGCTTAGAAAACTTTATTGGAGCAACTCAAACCCTGTCCCTTTACTGGATACCTTAAGTATTAAATTGAGTTACAATTGTTCTTTTTATTCCATCCATAACCCTGCCATTTCAAGAATGGCTTTTTGCAAAAGTAAACCTTCTCTGATAAGTAGAGAACTTTGGTACTTTCTCCACCCCTACTTTCACCACGTTCTTAATCCCATCTTTTGTATTAATTTCCTGGAATTGTCACATGAAATAAGACTGACTTCATTTCATTCTAAGCCCTGCAAATGCTGGGGATGAATGGCTACAGACAAAACACTTGAGGCTAAAAGGAAGGAATCATAATCCACCCTCCAACTCTGGTCTTATTGCTTGTTCTACTTTCTCTTAATACCACTTTAGCATGGTTTTGATGATGGAGGAAAATTAATCCTGGTTTTCTGTCCAGAGTTTCATTAACTTTCTCATTTTTCTTTCTCCAACCATTTTGTCCACTCGACTTTTTCACGATTTGTCGGAAAAGAAAGTGCCAAAAACAAATCCACTCAAACAAAATCCGTTACACTTAAAAAAAGACTTTTTTAAAAAGTTGCCTTAGTCAGGTTTTCATATCAATTAATTTAATTTTAATTCCTTTGTTTCTTCTTTTTTCAGACCAACGTCAGAAGTCTAAAACCGGAAGCAGTAGTTGTTGTGCGGGGTGCTGTATTTTATAATGGAGCCGTAGTAATCAACTTAGCCAATTAATCTTACTTGTCGTCGACGTGGACTACAACTCTTCTACTCTACCATAGCTATAAGATATTACTAAATGCTACCTATTTACCAAATCAACCATTGCAACTTAACTTCATCTACCTTTCTTCGTCGGATGTATTCAGTAATCACTTATTTTTTTGCCATTTTAACATTTAAATCTAAAAAAATCAGGAATGAAACTACAAATTGAAAAAGATGTGAAACTGAAATCTATCAAACCAAATCTTCCTCTGAATGGTTACAAGAAAAATAAAATCTACCAAATTTCAAATAATGAGGAAACTTTTAAAATAGTTATAAACAGAAAAAAAGTAAATGTCTGAATATTTTAAACTACCTACCTAAGAATTGTAAGAGTATTCTCGTCTCTAGTGTAGGAAAGCAATCATTTAAGAATCAACAGCAAATGCATTTTAATCCAGTCATCTCAATCTCACAGAGCAGAGCAGTAGCATGCGGTTTCTTTATGTATTCTATAAGGTGGAGGCGTATAAGTAATTAATTGTAAAATTATAATAAAAAAATGTAAAGTATTCAGCGACCCCTTGGGATAATACATATGTCTGACTGTAATTTTGAAGTTAAATTATGTAATACTTATGAAATTAATGAGACAAGTAACCAACTACAGAATATGTAGCATTATTTAAGCAAATATAGAGTATCATACCAATCGCAGCAAAAGCTACGCTAAATTACTGTATCAGTAGTACATTGAGTACACTACACAACTACTCATCATCACGCATTTAATTATCAGTAAAATGTATAACCTCACTATGTACATATTGGGTAATTAGTCTCCGCTAATTGATACCCGGATATCGGTCAAATGTGTCAATGTCGCCTATTTACTATGAAATGAAGGGCTTGCCTATGAACGCCGAAATGGATTGGATTATAATTTTTTGTGACTGGTATCATTTTTAATATCCTTCTCAACGTCAATGTAGTTAATTAATGCCAAAAATGTCGGAGTTTTGGTGTAAAAATGCTTTCATCTTTTTTAACCTACCAAACTATTTTTTCTACGAGATTTCCTTTCTCGTTTATAAACCGAATTTTAAATCCTGACATAATTTTTAAACCTCTTATTAAATACTGTAAAAATTTCGACTTTCAAATTGACTTTTTGTAATCTCAGATGCTGCATGGATCGCTAAGAGAGAAAATGTTTCACAATATCAAGATGAATAACTCAATATTTTTCTTAGGAGTAATTCAATCTTCGTAAGTATTACTTTTAGAGGAAATTAAGGTAGCTAAGTAATTTTTGTTCGTCTTTTTCCATCAAATTACTTAAAACCTTTCTCCTTTACATGAGAGTATTTCAATATCACCACCTATCCATAAGTATTGTGTTTAGTTGTATCCCATTAAATGCAAACATATTAAAATATTGACCAGCCAGAGTAATTGTGTAGGAATGGGAGCAGAGCATATGCAGACTTATCTTACTTACCTTGGCGTACTCTAGTTTAGTTAACGACTCTCAGATTAAATTCTAGTTTAATTAACTAAGTACTGAATTTAATCTGCTAAAAACTTTGATTTAGGAAATCAAACCA
This sequence comes from Folsomia manolachei, assembly GCA_036491905.1. Lineage (NCBI taxonomy): Eukaryota > Metazoa > Arthropoda > Collembola > Entomobryomorpha > Isotomidae > Folsomia > Folsomia manolachei. The sequence goes on from JAAXNX010000252.1 coordinate 25,452, forward strand.
AGTCTTTAATTAAATTCACTTATCCCTACCAACCTACCACTGCATGCGCTGCCCTGCTATCCAACTTTACGTACTTATAAAATAGATATGAATTTGTGTCCTATGTGTTGTATTGCATTGTACTCTGAACTTGATTTTGTCGTCAAAATTTTNTGTATTGCATTGTACTCTGAACTTGATTTTGTCGTCAAAATTTTAAGTAATCTGCGCAATATATGTTAATAAAGAAACTCGTCTAAAATACGGGGTTGTTGAGTATCTTCAATTTATTATCTTCGTCACCGGGACTTGGCCAATTATCACTTCGGACAAGTGCTTGTCCTTGCCCACGTCACACCATGAATTTTTAGTCCAGTGGCATTGGACCAGCGAAAGCATGCAGAGCTCGACATAAAATTACCGTCAACCATTTAAACGCTAGAGCAAGGACATAAAGATAAAAACTCACTCTTAGTAAATTGCTAATAAATTGCTCTGCACTAGTCCCGAATCTTCTGATTGAACAAAAAAATCACAATTTCATTTTTTAACAATCAATCTTTTATTCGTGAATAATGAGTTGGAATCGTATTTGTCGACAAATATTTAGCATTCCCTTCACCCTGAATGACATAATCATGCCTGCATCTCCCTAATTACTTGTAGCCATACCATGCTTAGCAGCTAAATTAGCAGTTTTATTAGCACTTTGAAATATCTACTCTTATCTGTATTTGACCAACCTGGATTGAGTTTAGCAAAGTGATATGAACTAATTAAGACACATTAATTGAATTAATTCACTTAGTAAAATATGCCATATCGCTACTACGAGTATTACATAAATATTTTTTTTTCTTTCCAGCGAAATCAAACAAAAATAAAGCCAACCTATCAGCATCTCATAAATAGCATCTTGAAAAATTTGCACTAGCAAATATTAGTTTCACAAAATTTTGCAAATTTTGCAAATTTCTTCACTCCGTCGAAACTTCTTCATCCTGATCCTCTCCCAGAAGGAGGAGTTCGTCCCCATCTTTTTCCATTTCCTCCAAATCCTGAACCTGTTGAAGACCCGAACAATAGTACAACATAAGCAGGGCGAGAGCCTGGACACGTTCGTCACAATCCCGAATATCATCCCCACGACCTGACCCTTGTCCTGGTTTCATTAACTCATGTCGTTTGGAGGACATTGTGTCAATCTCTTCTTGAAGACGGTTGAGCTGGAATTCATATCATAAATTGTGAGAGATAATGGCCATCGATAAGTGATGACCTAGGAATCATTCCTAAGGAGTGTGGTGGTGTTAGTAGGGCCAATTATTCAGGTGCAATTAGTTTGTGCAGGAATTAGTTGTCCAGATTCTATAAATTTGTGTTAAAACATTGTTGCATGCTGGTGGGTGTGCATCTTACTTTTGTGGTGCTACATGTAAATTAAATAGAATGCATTGCATATAAATGAAAATTAGGTGTTGAGTTGTAATATGTGGGCAGTGTATTAAAATTAGAAACCATAAAAATCAGTGTGCATATAATTTCTAGTGTATAAATTGATATAAAATGTTTATTCGCTCACGACGACTACTAAATAGAAAAGCGAAATGTGAATTTTCCTCCGACACAGGGAATCAAATACCTTAGTTTAGCTTTAAAACTAAAATCACGAACATTACTTGGGAATGAAAAAGTTTCTGTTTTGGCTTTTTTGAGGCAAGGCATGGACGTATCACGCAGATACTTATTTAATAAATAAATAGTAATTAAATAAAAGTTACGCTAATTGAATAGACCTCACCCCTAAGTACAACAATTATCACATTAACTTGAACAAAGGCTTGGACTCGAGATGTGTTTGGCATTGAAGTGGAAGTGTTTTCATGGTTCAATTTTTGTTCATTTCAAATCTGTTGTGGTATAGTCTTGTTGTATTAAATAATAAATTAAATAGCACCTTTTCTTGACAAGAACAAATTAGGAATCAAATCAGGCAAAATACATACATTACCATGTTATGTTACAAACGGAGACATTCACAACTTAAAATCACAAAATCTGGTTTTCACTTACATTAAAGCTATACAATTCGGATTTGCAGTTGTGTCAAGAGTTCACATCATGCCAAAAAATTAGGAATAGAAAAGTGCAAGGTATCTACTATAATACTAGAAATTGCAAGGGATGTTTTTGCAGTAAAACATGCTCGGAATATTGTATAAGTTCAGTTCACAGTATCACAAATCAATAAATTTTGAGGCACAAAATCCTACAATCAATGCTACTAAGCAGAGAAGTTGGGTTCTTTTAGTGTTACCGGTATCATCACTAACCACATGATTAAGCTTTTGCTTTCTATCACCAAGGGATGAAAGATCAGAGTACACATCGCGACCTGTTTCCTTTGCCATTGAGACCAAGTCATCGTTTGGATTTTGAATGATATGTTCCACAGCTGCATTGATATCTTCCTCGGAGGAACCAAAGCCACCCGCGCTTAGCACTTCGAATGGGTTGATGTCTTGAGAGGACAAAGCTTGCGGAGCCTGATAAGAAAAAGAGGACTTGAAGTAGAGATTATGCAACGTAAATATTAAAGAAAACTAAAAAAATTAAGCCGAGAGAGCAATAGAGCACGTTACGAAAATACAAGCCAGCTATTAAAATTAAAAACTGTAATGTTGAAACACTCTGCTCTACAATGCTCTCTTATTTTTGTCAGCCACACTGCCAACAACGCCAACAACACCGTGGAGAAGAAGCTAGTCTAGAAGCTACCTTGCGACTAGTTGTAGGCGAGGCTTGAGGAGAAGGTGGGAGACTTTTGGAAGTTGTATTAGAATTTTGATTAGGCGACAGCAAATTTGTAGCGGATCCTGTACGTCGCATGGTTAACTGGGCTGATCTGTTTTGTACTACGGATACAATAAGACCTCCAAGCGTTCGGCGACGTAATCCATTAGAGCCGGATGCAGCTGCTGCCGGACTGCTTGGTTGCTGGAAAAGTTACAATATGTAAAACACAAAATACCTCGAATACAATACGAATACCTTACAAAACAAAATATATTTTACAAACCAAACTCCGCATGCTATAATTTGACAAACTCCCTGCATCACTGTTTCCATCATCTTGAATTTCATCCTCTCCAGTTGTGATGATTTCGGGCGTAATTTGATTTGGATTCTTCATATTTGTTATTGACGGGTAAAAACCTTCCCCACGACAGATTGTGTTGGCGATGCAGCGATCATTACATTTTTTATGGCATTTCATTTGACATATGCGGCAGGCAAAGGCTTCTTTTAACCATATCTTCTTATTACAATAGTCACACACAGTGTACGTTCTGAAGTTTGTTCGGACAAAGTGATGGCTTTGAAAGTCTTCTGTAGGACTTAAATTATTAGTTTCAGACAAAGCATCCGTTGCAATTTCAATGGGTGGACCTCCGGAAGATGTAGAATCGACAGAATCTCGCCGTTTATTGGAAGCAGAATCTTCATCAGACTTAAAAAGGAAGGAGACAGATATCTTTCCATAGCACATGTGAGGTTCAAATCCTGAATGAGTTGTTATCAAGTTGTCTTTCCTAAAAGCGAAATACTTTGTTGAATTCAAGTTTAATAAGCATTGCGTGCTTAATGTCTGTGACTTACGCTTCTGCAGCCGTTCCGTCAGGAGATCGAAGGTAATAGTCTTTAACAAAATAACCCATTCCAGTAGTGGAGCACTCTGCAATCACATCAGCAACTGGGATGGAAAGAGTGCCAATTAATCGGTCATTGTTAAACGTGATTGACTCCAAGTTGGCAAGAGCGGTCTATAAAAAGGGGTAAAAGAAATAAAAAAAATTGTTCAAGTTGGAACTTTTGGAACCATTTCAGCCGATTAAGTTTATAAGTGTAATCAAATTTAAAAACCTTGGACCGCTTGCTGGGACTGCTAGTAGGACTTGATGACGACGGAATAGTGCTGCTACTGACATTGTTAGTAACGCTATTCGTAGTATTAGAATCTATCAATGGGGAACATTTAGCCGACCACACAGCCAAGTTTAGAAAACAATGGGACTCTTCAACTTTAAGGTCAAATGACTCTGTAAATATGGGATCCTGCAGGAAGTAGATTATGCGTTAAATAAATCCTGACAAACATTCAACATAATTGTATCTATAAATACGAACCCTAGAACAAGGAAGATCTCCTGTTCGAACCACGAAGCATTGCCTGCTGTCATAAAGTGAATTTCTGAATCCATAACCGGTTGATCGATCCCTTTCGACTTTGCTGTTGGCACTGGATCCTGCTGTGTCGACTGCTCCCACCGTGGTAGTAACGGAAACACCATTTTCTCCTTGCGAGACAAATGCAGAATCCACCGAAATTTCTGGAACGAATGAACCACGTCGGTTGGAAGGAGTCGAGCTGGAGCTACCGTCAACAGAAGAAAAATTTGCACCTGTTGCAGTGGAAGTCACAGATGGGACTGAATGCTGTGGCAAAATAGCTGCTGATGTCGAAGCAATGGGAAGTTCCATCCTTTCTTTCTTAGCTGAAGCAGAATTGGATGTTGAAGTAGGCGGGGTTGGAGCAGATACATTTATTGTTGGAGAAGTCGTTGACGTCTCTCCGTTTCCAACTACGTTGTGACTCTGTTGATGAGAAGCTGCGTTCGGTAAAATGTTATTAGCATCCACAAGGTCGTCTTCTGTCAGCACACATTCCTCCACTTTAGGCAAAGTTGTTGAGTAATGTTTTCTTCGTATGCGCCAAAGTACTTTCATGGATGTACTGTACTTGAAATTTTTAACACATTGCTTCACCGTCGTGACTTTTTTTCCGTCTACGGCTATAATTTCGTCGCCAATTTCAAACTCTAAATGCTGTTTCGTTGTAGCTTCAGTTTTACATGTGGCCGAGTTAAGGGACTCCACGATAGGAACTTCGTTAACCCTAATAAATTTTTAAACAACAGTTTTGTAATTTAAAAAATTAAGTTTTTCAGAAAAATCGTCTAGTTAAACTCACATTCCCAAAGTAAAATCCAGACTGGTTTCCCTTCTCCCAGTTTTAACATAGACAAGGTCACGAACAATGGAAATGCAGCCGGAACCATCATCATACGCAGCTATCCAGTCAAAGTCACCCAAAGCTAGGGTTGAGTAAATATTTCCACCAAGTAAGCTAGGCATTAGGCCTCGACATTCAATCAGAGTCACGGCCAAATCGCCTTTAACTTCTGATCTTGGTGCAGAGTTCGGAACAAGGGCCGCAATAATGTGTTCCACTCGGGAAAAGAAGGGCTTATAACGGATTTTGTACATTGGCAAGGTGTGTTTCTTACGCACGGAGCGTTTAAGCTAAACAAGTGATACAAAAAGTTTAATGAGGTAAATAAGGAAATATTTCAATAGTCTACAAAAGTGTACATGTACCTGGCTCGCAATGATGGACGTGATATGACTAAAACTCTTTCCATACAGTTGAGACACAACGGATATGTCAATATCTGGATTCTCAGCAAAACTAAAAGACCAATGTGCCTGTAATAAAACAAGTAAAATCATTCATGTCGAATTAGAATATTTATGAATAAAACTTGCATAAGGCTCTGTTGCAAACTGAAGGCGAGCTTGTCCCTTGACTCCATTAACTGAAATTGGAATAAATAACGATAATAAGTTTAAAAATGAACCATACAGGTCAAATTCCAAGCAAATGCTTACATTGTACAGAAAGATACGCGGAATGTCTGAGGTGAGTTTCTGCCTTAATTGAGAATTGGAATCCACCAGCATAATCCAAATCTACTAGAATGTCCAGAGTGGAAATGTTTTTAAAAACCGGATGTAATTCAACGTTAGACGTCTTCAACCAGCTTAGCACAGGAAAGTTTTGACCAAAGTCGATATTTTGGATCTATCCAGAAAACAAGTAAATGAATTCAGGACTATTATACAATGTTTTCAACAAGTAATTAATTTCTTACCGAAATACTAGAAAAAAATTTTCCTAGTACCGTCGTAGCCAGTAACTCTTCAAATTCTAAAGACAACTTTCTCAGCACCCATCTCCGTATCCCTTCAGAATTTCGGAGTTCACGGAATAGAAAATAAAGCACAAAATTGAGTGCCCAACAACTTTCTTTAGATTTACAGGACTCATCACTGATCTTGGAAATGAGAACCTGTAACAGATAAGATAACTCAGGTCAAGGACAATGCATATCGTCATTTCTTCTAAATCTTACAGGTGGTAGCTGAAATGTGGCAGAGGTCGGCTCAGTCGGCAACCCTCCAGATTTTCCGCTTTCCTTGCCATCCCTCCCATTTCCAGGTGCATCAGGATCCACAAAGAAAAATGACAGGATATACCACACGCCCGCACCCACCAGCCCCACGCCCGTCACCACACCCAACAGAAATGTCAGTAGTGTCCACATTAAGAAAATCACAGCCTTCAAGTGGGTAAAGTTACCCAATAAATGTTAAATTTACAACCAAACTCATATAAAATTAGCGTCTTCTGACTCTTGTCGTCGATATATCCCTACATACTGACTAGTAGTTCACTCACAACGACTCCTAATTGTTTTTATGAGGCAACTCTTCCATTTTTACGACAACTTATCACCAACAATTCACGGTGAAGCCTTCCATTCCGTAGGCAACTTGATTTCATCTGGATATCAGTCTGGATAGTGGCAGGCAATCCACAAATTCCCTTATCAGTCCACTTGATACTTATTTACTGATATTTGCACAGGATTCGGATTAGTTTAGTTCAGTTCATGGTCATCAACGGAAGCAGATCCCTATTTGTTGTGATGTTGATATTGGTTTTTTCTCCAGATAATGGCTGATTAGGTGATTAAATAGTGATTAAGTCAAAGGCGATAACATCGTAGTATGAAGACAGTCATGCCTGAGTTAACAATGTAAATCCAGAAGATGATCCTAGCATGAATTGATTAGACGACATCCCCGAATATAAATTGATGTCTTCTGCAAGTAAGTTAAAATGTATCCTATTAAAACTAAGTCACAAGACATATTAACACAGGATATAATACCCATCTTTAAAGTTCATTACAAGTTTTATTCAAAACCCCACCTGTTACCTGCACACTTTCCAACCTGCCCTATTTCCAAGTAATTAAATCCAGTCACCACAACTCAACTTTTACCAATGTCAAAACTTTAAAGTTGTCGAAATGTGTCCTTGTCTTTTCTTCTGACAAAGTAAAGTATCAAGTTTTGGATTCCCTCACCACCAAAAAGTGTTTGTTTTTATCCCGACCCAACTCCGTCAAACCTCTTCCTTCGTCTGAATGAGAATAAAGTGAGCAAACTCGACTTTCTCTCCTTTCTCCACAAAAGCAGTCACATTTATAGACCAACTCCCAACTTATTCAGCTTATACCCCGTATTTTGCACGAATAATGGAATGGATTTCTTAGAAAGTGCACAAGTCATCTTGCACAAGTCAAGTTGCAAAGTTTTCTGAATAGTTTGAAAAGATTCCCAATTATTTCCCTCCCTTGTTTGTCTTCATTCTCAAAAAGAGACCCAGCTCAAAGAATCCTTCTTTCTGTATAAGAATGTGATTCATTCCGATTTTCTCCAGAATCCTGAATGAACCTCCTTTCTCTCACTTTCTCCAGAGACTACTTCATTGAAACCCAAGCTGTTTGAGATTAAAGCCAGAAATGTCTTGAAATGAACAAACTTTCTTTAAAAGACTCTCCTAGACTTCCTTTCAATTACAATTCCTTACCCACCTATGGCAGTGAAACTAAGTCCACCAATTTCCATGTAACAGGATCTTCCTTCCTAGAAATGAGGTGAAACCCGAGCCACCCAGTTTGTCACCTTTCTCTTTGATATTCTATTTCGGACTCCGAAATTCGGAGGTAGTTACATACATGATGCTCCTTTCCCTGCTCGACATTTTGGCATTGTCCCAGTCATTGGGTTGGTTTATCACCAGTGGGCAGGTACCTTAGTCACTAGTTGGTATTACCTACATAATGCTACATTGTGACACAATGATTGTGGTGGGCGGAAGGAAGAAAGAGAATCGGAAGCCAATTTGTGAGATGAGATGGAATGAGCTCAAATACTAAGGAAGACTTCCTTTGTCTCTGTCAGGATTACAATGTAGTCATTACATGAAGGACAAAAAGTTCCTGATCATCAGACTGATGTAATGAGTGTGTTCGTCAATATTGGGTTCGATACAATTTCCTAAGCAGCTTTAAATTAGGGACATAGATAACACGACTCCTTTGAAAGGAGTACTTTGTAGTATATGGACATAAAGTTTGAGTGTATTGGGTTTTGTGTGACATCTTGTTATCTGGAATTAATGAGTAATAATGAGACATTATTATTGGTCCCTTGACTGGTTTAGTTGGCTTTGGCACGCTACACTTATGTACTTGGTTGGGTAAGTATCCAATTAATGGGAATTGGGTTCAACCCAATGGGTTGGGCGAGGAATTCAGTATCTGGTTGACATTATTGGGTGGCTTATTACAACACAACATAGAGACATAACTGGGGATAGAATAAATATAACTGGAATAGAATGGACATGGAAATTTTGAGATGATTTTTATTCATCCTCACTTTAGTTAGTCAAGATGGATGTAAAATAAATAAATAATTTCGGTGACTCTATGATGCTCAGGTACATAGTTGCTCTGCTCTATAAGTTCTACCTTATTAGTGAATGATTTGGTTCTGATTAACAATTAAAGTCTGCCTTCATTATAATTTCACTAATGGGAGGAGTTCTCCGACTCTACAAACAAGTTTTAGTTGAGCTAGACCGTCTGCTCGGGTAGGTCCCAGGGTGACAATGGCGATCCTTTTGTCCAACTGGGAGGCAGACATTAAATAACGAAATGCGGAGAAAGTTTGCAGAGAAGATCCCAACACGAGGAGGCTGTCGGATGTGTGGAGCTGGTCTGTGAAAAGAAATAATGATGGATCATTAATAATCCATGTTGTACAAGAGTGTGAAAGAATTACAAATTTTTGAAAGTGAATACTTACCGTAAATCATTTCCACTTTTGACTTTGCAACATTATCACCAAAGAAAACAATATCTGGCTTGAGAATACCTCCACAAGATGGACATGGAGGAATTGCAAATGTCTTTTGAGTGTTCTGCAGAAGAAATGCGAATTATTAGGGTTCATACTTAATGAAACTTAAATTCCAGCATTTATTAATCTAGTCCGTACATCGTCTAGCGTAATATCTCCATCTGGACGAATTGTACCACTCCCACCGGCTGGAGGAGGCACTCTCAAATGACGGTTTAAGTCTAACAACATGTTTTGAAAAAGACCTCTCTCAATTGTGTAGTTGCAATTAGAAGAGACACAAATGACCCTGTAATAAAGATTCAGTTAATGTCCTATTTGTTACGAATTATTTTATTTTTGAAATCCGTACCTATGATTGCTTCCATGCAGCTCAATACAATTACTACTTCCAGATTTTATATGAAGGCCGTCCACATTTTGGGTTACTAGACAGCTCACTTTTCCACCCAGCTCCCACTCACGCACAGTTCGGTGAGTAACGTTTGGACGAAAAGAAGAAAACCTTGGCCAAGCAAAGAAATTTCTGGCCCAGTATCGTTTTTGGGCAGATTTGGATCCCATAAATTCTTGGATTTTCATCGGCCTCTGATTCGAAGTGGCAAATAGGCCGACATCTTCAGAACGATAGTCGGGTATTCCTGACTCAGTAGATACTCCGGCACCTTTGAAAGTGATGTCAATTAATTTCTCTTATTTAGCTCATGTAATCTCTTGAAAAGCATCATTTTAAAATGTGTACCAGTCACAACAAAGATCCGCGAGTGTTCATCCACAAAATTTTGAAGTTTCTCAACATCTTTTAATGTTGGGGGTTGGTGCTTAGGGACAAAATTCAGGTTAAGGTCCCGTGGTTGAATTGGGGAAGCTACGGAGAAGGCAAGGCGTCGGGTGAGGAGCATGTGGTCCTACTAGAGTTTTCATTCCATATGAAATATCGTCGTAGTTTGACAATTAAGGCCCTATTGTTTCTGAAAATAGTAAAAGGTCAGAAATACAATTATAAAAACATGAATTATGTCTGCAAACCTTTAATTATTGCCGTCTGCTTATCTGCAACAATCACAAATTACGTCTCGATGAGAATCTCCATTAAGAATCTAATGTGTACAAATAACGCATAATTACCTCAATCAGCTGACGGATCGTATTAAATCATAAATTACTTTATATCCAGTAATTAAGCAATCCTGCACACAGTCTGGAAAGTGAATAAACAAAAATTAATTACACACACTAACTCACATGGGATTAACCATTGCCCAAATTTCCAGACAACCTCTCTCTCTCTTATCCTAACCTTTACTCTTAGTAGAGCCGCTAATTCAACTACAATTAAGGAGAGTGCTGGCTCTTTAACTTTAATCTTATAACTCTCCCATTAAATAAATTGCACTGTTATCTAACTCCGATAATCTGCGATAGATAATCTACCACTTATCCGTGCCTGGTCTAGAATAACTACTCCATTAAAATGAGATTACTACCGACAACCCTGCTAAAACGGCAAGGTTCCAAATTTGGGAGGTCTTATCAAAAAATTACTTCAAACCCTGGGCATTGTTTGGAACTACAATTTTTCAAAATGTTGACCACATCTTCGACCCCGGCGTCCAAAATTAATTACGTGGATTATCTCAACTCTGTCGGGAAACTGAGGAAGCCGTCGCTTATCAGGGAGATGAGTAAGTCAGTCTTAAATTTACAATGATAACCTTTTTCGTAAATTCTAAAAATCAAAACGAGTAAAAAATGAATATTTATTTAAGCCTTTTAATACACTTACCCTATTTATAATTTACTTGAGTCCCGTGGATGCTTATCTTCCAGTTCCGCTGGGGTTATCAATTGCCACCAACTTGTATTAATTGGCACAGTTAAATTTAAAAGGGAAAGTTGTAAAATTGCAGAATGAAAGATTTTACTAAAATCTTTTCTCCCGGGACTTGTTTTGCCCCCGAAAAATTAAAAACCCGATTTTTTTCAATTTTTTTTACAATTTCGAGTACTATTCTTGCAAAATAGTAAAATTAAACAATCCTAAAAGATGATAGCTCTCCATAAATTAAAATTTCGAC
>JAAXNX010000253.1:0-36540 GCA_036491905.1 Folsomia manolachei
ACCAGAAAAAGGTTGAAAATGGTCCCCCATAAGGGTCCTGGTTAAACTTTTTAGCGGCCCAAAACCCGGTCGCAAAAGTTTACTTTATCTCAGAACTATCCCTGTACTGTCGATTTAGTCTAAATTAATTATTTTCTGTAAATGACTATTGAACTGTTACATTACTTATAATTGATTGCTTGTTTTTTTTACTATAATTAGGTTAAAAAATTGCATCACGTGACAGAAAAAGTGGTTTCTACCGCAAAAATGTTGGGTCTCCTACTTACTAATACACAAGTTGGAGCAAACTTGTTCCTTTAATTATAATCAGTGCTAAGCATACAAACTAAATATGAAGGTTTGCTTCTAGTAAGGATGGAAAGTTAGCAAGAAATAGAAACAAAACGCTACACGATGCGAAAATATAATGTAATCCGATGAATACTCTGTAGTCTGTGTTTTTGTTTGGTGGTGAAAATGGGATTAATTCACACTCCATTTTCACTTACTTGGTGAACTGATGCCTTGAGTTTTTCCTTCTCTATACATATTTCAAAACAGCAATGTAATGCGTATCCAGTTTTGTGGTTGGGTTTAGGAAATTCTGCCCGTTACAAAACAAGCTGTCGGGGGTAGTTTTTCACATAATTAATCTCTCTGCAAAAAATTCATTTGTTTTAATTTAATTCAGATTTTAGATGAAATTCACCATGTTTCCAAGCACACGGTGTAAATGAAAAGATGTAATTATTTACAAAATTTTAACACGCTAATACATTTTGGTAGAATACAAAACTTTAAAACACTATTTCCTACAAAAAAAAGTTTTCAAAACTTGTGAACAAATCCAAGATTTTAAGAAAATATGTCACAAAAACAGACTTCAACATGCTCAGTTCATCACTCTGTTGACGAGCCCATACCACGAGGCAACTCAGTTTTTCCCTGTGGGAGAGAGTTTCAGGAAATAAATAAGAAACGAAAAAAAATGTTTCGACTGTTGCCTAATCTTCCTAAAGTATTCAAAGCAAAAAAGCTGAAAGCTTGTTGAAATTTCCTTTTCTTAGTATTTCTCCAACTTTCTTCCCAACATATAAATAAATGTTCTTTAAGGAGACGGACGTAGCTACGGAGTGACTTTAACCATTCCAGACTTGACTCTCTGGTTCTATTCATCTTTGACAATCAGACCGTGAAAAAAGTCTAAATAGCAGGAAAACAGTTTGATTGGGGTCTTTCCTCGACTGAGCAAGAAGGATGTAAAATACACCGGATTTGAATTCCTTTCTCCATCCAATGCTAGGAAGGAAGGCAACCGGCTCAACTTACTCTTAGGCGACACAACATGGTGGGGAGAGAGGCAAAATGGGCTTAAAATTATGAACTACCTTTTCCATTGTTCGGAAAATGCTCACTTCATACTTTATCACCCAACATGCAAGCAACCAACTGGCTCAAGGGAGCCAAGTTTATAAAGAAAGGTATTCAACTAACGTATTTAGTAGATTTAGTTTGACTAAATCAACCAGTTCAACTCAATCCTGTTCTGCTCTGTTCTCTTGGTACGATAGGACACAACGCGTGCAAAGATACTGCAGACTCTGGAGAAAGGTTTCCTGTTGTGTGATAAGACATCATCCATATTTTTCATAATCTCGCTTTCCCTTGGCCAAGATGCTTTTCCCTTTTTGGGTTAAAAGTTATAAAATCCACGAATAATTTTGTAATGGTTGGAAAATATGAAATTATTTGTAAATGCTAGGATTGCGAATGTTTGTATCATTGTAGGTAGAAACCAAAACATTTAATTACTTTACATGTGGACCTAACCTACCTGTGGGGTTTGCAGTAACTTTCTCCAACCTGTTTTTGTCTTTGCATTGCCATTCCAGGGTGTAGTCTTTGCATTTGTAATCGTTTCCTACTTTTAGCTGCAACTAGAAAAAACCTTCGCAATTTATTTGGATTTGAGGTCAGGATTGTGTTCTAGTCTGATATGCATGGGATCAGATCGGATGTGGTTTAGTTTGGTCATGTGGTTTGGTGGGATGGTGTGCCAAAAGCGAATTGAAAAGCACTCGAGTCTCTTTATCAGCCCGCAGCGTTGCCTTGAAGTTGGAAAAGATGGCAAAGTTTCACCCAGTCGTAAAAATCCAGTGGGACAGATCTTAATAGAGTTTCTCCACTAAATGAACAACTTTTCAACTGTTTCCACTCTCAAGAGACTGTTCTCTCCAAACCAACTAACCAAACAAACTTACTTTTGTGGCGTTTATCCTCCAAATTTGTGGCTCACTTTTAGTCACTTTCATGTTTCTTGGAAATACAATCAAGAAAAATGTTGGAATCTCGACGTCCAAGGAATGCTATCTGATGGGGATTTAACAACTTTTATTTAATTTCAATGCTAACCTCTCTCCCGTCATACTCTTTCACTCGGATTATCGCTGTTGTGACTGCTATAAATTAACAATGAGATAAAAAGTCTATGTTCTCAGGCCTATTTTGTGGCGTAACTATTTGGGTTGCAATTTTAATCATTGATAACACAATAAAGTATGGGGCATATAGATTTATTTAACTGAAATTGGGACAACAAATCTTGTATATCTAAAGAAACTAAAATTGCAACTGTAAAAGATTGGAACACATTTTTAAAAGCTAAGATTTTAGTTGTTTTCAAATTCTATAGTAAACTTGCTTTTTCCATTTGCATCCCTGCCTGGACATTGACATGTTCTAAGACTATGCAACCATTACAACTCAAACAATTTTTAAAACGACTCCTATTCCGTATTTGTAATAACTGATACCCCGATTTAGGCTTAGTAGTAAGACTAAAAATACTTCCATTTCAACAACATAAAAAGTGAATATGCAAAAAAGATTGAAAACTATAACATCCAACTAAAATTTTGCAAATCGTTTCATGTATGCAAACCTCCAGAAATGATTGGTTTTGTTGAATCCAAATGGATTTTGGTATGATTCCTCACATTTCGTAGCTCTTGGCGTCGGTAGTGGTTCTGCCAAAGAAATCCGAGGTTATTGTTAACCAGCCAGGAAAGAGAAAAAGGATGTTTATGCATATCAGGAAAAGAAGTGAATGGATGAGCTTGATTTGGAGAAAAAGTTTTGAAAGGAGGAAAAATCTTTTCTCTAGACTTTTACTTTTCTCATTTGTCTTCTCCATTCCCCCATTTGTGGTGTCCATCAAAAATAAGTCACAACAGAGCAAGAGTTAACAAATTGCCCTTCTTTGTATTCAACCATTTTATGCAAGCTTATGGCTCCCGTCTACTACAAAACATACGTCTCTCACTGCTCTGACAAGATGAAAAAAGATTCAACCAAATCCTCCATGATACCGATAAGTGACCAACTACCCTACCAACACACCAGTTAAGAGTTACGCGTTTTTAGGAGTTTATTTTTATTTACTACTTTGTTAATGTAGAAAATACTTAAACCGACATAATCGCAATTTTTTAAATGCTGACTGATTAAAGTTCCATTAACAAAATGTTAATTATAATTTAGCCACGTATTGAAAGTTTATTTTTTAATTTAGTTTAAATGGCAAATGCCTTCAGTATATGTTCTTCGGTTTGAATAAAGTTTGAACAACATTTTATAGTGAATTTCTGTAGATAAAGTGGATGGATGTAAGACATGGTCTGAACAAAGACATTCTACCCACTTTTAGGTTAAGACTCTGCAAAAGACTTTCACTGAGGGTTGGGCCGTTGGCAGGAACACAGGAGAAATTAATTTGAGAAAAGATTTACAGGTGGATAGGTTTACAGTGAAGGATTCTAAAGCCATTACAAGAGAATATTTCAATCGGAATCTAGATTTGAATGAGATTAGACATTGCATTAGATTCGACTGAGTTGGACATCCAAAGCAATTACGAGGTATCGACAGATCCATGGGGTTGGGTAGTAGTTTCCTCTAATATCCTGCTGTAAGAAGGGAGAAATGTCGTCTGGCTTCTTCCCCATAAATCTCGGGATTTCGTGAAGAAGATCAAAGCAAGCATTGCAGCACAGACAGGCATCAGTTGGTGATGTCTGTTCAGGGGTTGAGCCTGTAGAACTACACAATCTGGTTTTGGGAGAATGAAGTTTCCACCATTGCACCTGAACTCTCGAGATTTTCTAAAATTACGTATGTATAGAGTAGAATTGTCTTCAGTTGCATAACTGTGAGCACTAATTGAGTCGGGATTTGTTAATTCGGACAAAAATGTGCAATAAAAACTTGTGAGTCACTGCTAGTAAAACTGACTAAATTTGTTGGATGTCTATTGCCGGAGGCGTGGCGGGTTATTTTCTCTGTAATTTATCTCAACATTACTGTTTTTATGCATTTTTCATATTTTTCATACATGATCTGCTCGGTGAGCAGAATTCTATGAGTTAAGTGACTTTGTTGAGGAAACAAGTTAAGTTAATTACGTACATAAGCATGAACGAGATGACATGTCATAGAAATAGCGAAACAGTATTTTTGCATTTTTTTTGTTACAAAAGACCCAGAGCTCCGAAAATAAGCGAGTTGATGTTCATACATATTAGTTTTGATGCATTTAATTTTTTGAAGGCTAGTCCTGATACGTATTTGCGAAGCAACAAACTATATTACAGAGACTTAACACTAGTTGTTTGGTATATGTATATTCGTAAAATACAATGAACATAATCAACTAATAATTAACGGGAAATTGGGAATTGAACATGAAATTTACTGCAACTGCAAGTCACCGATATAACAATATTTTGTGTTTGCTAAATCTGGGTTTTTAATTTTTTGCAGCTTATCCTGAAAAGAAGCCAGAGATAGTAATACTCCCTAATAAACAACGCTACGCAGTTGGAGACACATTGGTAGCCAATTGCAGCTCATATCGCTCAAAACCTGCAGCTAATCTTGTAAGTCGTTTTAACTTTAATTCAAATTCATTGCAAAGTAATACGTAAGAAAATTGAATTCAAGTTGCCTTGTTTTACAAGCTAACCTTAATTAGACTAATCGACTCGAAATTACAGTTGCATGAGATTACATAACATGTGCACGTCCGATAGGAAAATATTCAAGTATGGCTGACCTTTTTAATTTCCTTTTTTCAGACTTGGCTAATCAATGGAAAAAGGGTGAGTATTTAGAGAACGAATTTCAATACTTTGTATAGATTTAGTTTACCCATTCATCCTATTTTACAGATATTACCAGTAAATTGAACTTATCTGTATCATATCCAGGTTAACTCTCGCTACCACCCCCACACTCTTCAAGAACATCGTTGGCGAGATGTGGCAAATACAGAAACCTCGCGAATCACAATCAGCATTTCAATCACTCCCGAACATTTTTCCGGTGGGCAACTCAGGCTGAGCTGTCTCGCCGAGATAGTGGACCAGTACCATCAAACTTCTGAGGTCATCATTACTGAAGTGGATCGACCCAAAATTTCATCCGTTGTGGATAACTCATCCTCCACCGGTTCCGGGAGTAATACTCGATTTAAAAATTCTGGTAATGAAATACATCGGTTTGGTAACCAACCTAGAAACCAAGGTGAAAGTAAAGCAATCCAACCAACTTTGGCTCAATCCACTTTTTCCCTCAGGCCCACAGAAAATGAGGAACATCATCCTCCGTGTTCAAATTGTGTTCAGCTTAATTTCCAGGTTAATTAGTGAGTTGTTGATGGATTACTGAGCATCCTTCCTTTAATACGTTTTTACTTCCTGGAATACCCAAACCAAAACTTTCTCCTCTCCCAAAACCACAACAAGTATTCAAGTTTATTACCCTTATTTGAGTTGAAGTATGTTGTGTTGAGTTGGGAAAGGATTTCCTTGAATTTTTAATGACCTGGGCTCCAGTAAGTAGCTAAAAAATGGTTATAAGAGAGCTGGAAAAAATAGAAACAAAGAAAAAAGCAGAGTGAGCAATAGCAAAAAAATAAGTCGGAAACGGAACATCAGTAGCTGTGAAACTATTCAAGGAGAAAATGAATGTAAAACGACTCTCTCCATTTTTGTTGTTGTTTTATGCATGAGATAGAAAAAGGGGTGAAAGCAGTACATGCACTATTACATTTTTTTCCCGTGCCACGTTTTTAAATCATTGACTTTCTCTAGAAAAAAAAGAGTTTGTTATCTGGGCCAAGGAGGGATATGTGTGTTTAATGTTGTAAAATAAATATTTATTGTTTCTCACTTTTGCATAAACTTTCTCCCATTCAACAATATACTAGTTTACTTTAGTTGGTAGACTACAGCAGTAAAGGAAACTATAGTAAAAGTTGTAGACACTAACTGACTCCTCTGCAATGCAAGAAACTATTCCCAGCAAAACTTACTCATGGATGAGTTATATCCTTCTTGTTTATGCAGCTACAAAACAAAATATTCGTTCTGGCTGGACCGGATTTCTTTTTTTTCTATCCAACACCCATCCATCCGACCCTTAGCTACCCACATCTCATCTTTTTTTACGTTTAAGTACTTACACCCCTGCCATCCATTCATTTTCAATTCCAAACTTTCTCCAACTTGGTAATACCTCTGCTATCCTTGTCAGTTGGTGGGGTTGTAGCTCACAGTTTATAATTTACGGAGGAATTTTCTCACCAAAATGTGAATAGAGTGACATTTAAGTATTTTATAAAAATACATTCATATTATGTAGAGGTGAGCGTGGCTATTTTTTGTTTTTTATGTTTTTTATTCAAAGGAAAAAAAAAGATTTTGGTACAGTAAAACTTTCTTTGTTTAAGCAAAATTTGAATTGGTAGTTTAGGGTATTTATTTAAAGATAAATCAGTTGAGGAAGGGTTTCACAATCGGAAATATGACTATCCGTTCTAAATCTCCATTTGAAATTGTTGAAGGGAGAAAGCAAGCCTTTCACCATGGGTGATCTTCACATTTTTTTGCACTTCTTTTCTAAACGAATTGACTTCACCAATAAAGTTTGCAGGAGTTGGAGCAGTTGCAAAAAAAGAACTGACGAAGGTATGCCATTTGTGCAATGCGGGTAGTTTTCAGAGGGTGAAAGTTTTCAGAGAAAAGTTGGGTAGTTGGAATGCTCTGCTTTCTCCCTTCATTAAGGAGATATGATGATGCTAAGATATGGTCCACCTTAGCTAATGTGCTACTGACACGAACCGGAAGTCATTGAAACTGCATTTGACCAACTTATCTGTGGAAGATAAGTTGACTTTGCTGAAAATTGGAATGAGGTGACCGAGTGGTAGTAATCGAAGAAAGTTTTAGTTTATGGCGGCCCTAAAATAAAATTAATGAGCTGTAAGTAATTTAAGTATAAGATGACAAGAGATGGATAAGAGATAATCACCTTTTTACCATTTTGCTTATTGAGGCAGCTGTGTCAACTTCTCTAAACTTCACAAATTTAAGAGTTAAAATAATAAAGGTTTATTCAAGTTTGCTGAAATTACCCATAAAACCATTTTTGCAAAGTTTTTGCATTTACTCAGAAACAAAAAAGACACGTGCTAAAAGGAAATTGTTAGTTAACGGGGTGGTGAAACGAGCCCAGTTTAAATCTCGTTTTGTCTAATGTCACATATTTTAGGAGAATAAGTAAGGTTATGCGAAAAACACCAAATCGCATTTATTTATCCTTTAAGCATGTATTGAACTACTTTCAAACACTTTTGTCGATAAAACTTGATAAAACGGTTTTATAATCCAGATTCCTTCCAAATTTTGCTGAAATCATCACTTAAACACATGATTCTCGACTCAGATAGAATAGGAAGAATCCGTCAGAAGACATTCGTATGATATTGGCATCTAATCTATGCAAGGATAGTCCATTTTATGTACAACAAGAGCATTGAACGGATATTGCAATTTTACCCTGAAATGGAATGTTGTTGATTGCAGGAAAAACTTGTGCCTGCAGGAATTTGCCTGAAGTGCAAAGTTGCCATAAACAAGTCGGGGTTGTGAAAGGAATAGTACAATAGGTTTCTAGGACATGTGTGTACATATGGATAGAATATTTGGTCCTGGTTTAGTGACACTGGACGGATGTAGGGTTTTGACACCGGAAATTCAATCAGAATGAAATCCCTTGTTGGGCAGAATCGAAGACGCGTCAGCAGAAGGAAAAAAAGAAAGCAAATCACGGCATAAAAATCAGCATTGCATCAAAATCCATGCTGGTGGGCAATACTCTACTAAACAGAATTTTATTTTCATGGAATTTTTGCAATTTTTTAACGTGTGCTAAAACGAATGTTTTCTTCCGAGGAAGTACAACCAAGAGCTTTGAAGAACATGACCTCTAGTGTTGTTTTTAATAAAAACGATTTAAATTTTTCAGGGACTTCCTCCGGAGGAACTAGGTCAACCATTAGTTTCCTTCAGCGAAGTTGGGCAGAACCACTCCAACACATTTTACTACTGGTCGCCATATTGGGCAGAAGTGGACCGTCCCTTTTTCTCAACTTACAATGTCAAATAAGAAACAGGTAGATGAAGAAATACCCAACTTCTGGAGAATTTGGAGACGAACAAGTTACAACTTCTGAATTTATTCGAAATTTCGTAATGAAACTCCTGGAAAATGACAAACTTCAGCCAAACATCACGCTATTGAATTAATTCTTTATGAACAACTAAAAACTTGGGGATGAAAATTAACCTTGACATCACAACTACTTAATTTTCCAGCCAAGATCTTTGTAAATAAAATACATTTAGTGAGTGATTGTATCAGACAACATAACCACTTAAGTTCTACGCCACCTTTTTTCACTTTCACTCCATCAACTACAATCAGTCACAAACTAACTCGGGTTTATTTAAGGTACAGCTTGTAAAAATTTGTTAAGGTCACACTACTGCAATTAATTGCATTCAACACGTGACAAATTTAAGATAGTCTTAACTTAAGACTCTTAAGTTAGTTGGAAACTAATGGAAAGTGAAAGTAAAAGACGATGAGCTTAAGGAGTGACTGGGCAAATTGTTTATAACAAAAAAAGTCATTAAAATCAACGTCATCGTTCCTGCACTTCCGCTCACCGTCGTTCCTATTTACCGACTCTTAAAATGACAACCATAATTTTAGCTGAGTGACTAAATCAAACACTTTTCTATCAGAACAGGCACACGCCGTGATTTTAAAGTGTGGGTGCAGCTTCACTAATATTAGCGTTTTACAACTATAAATATTACTAGTTACGTGGGAGGAGTTTCCTGAAGACAAGGAGTTGGCGTGATTTTTGTGCATTAAGTGTTATCCATGCAGTTAAAATNCAGCTTCACTAATATTAGCGTTTTACAACTATAAATATTACTAGTTACGTGGGAGGAGTTTCCTGAAGACAAGGAGTTGGCGTGATTTTTGTGCATTAAGTGTTATCCATGCAGTTAAAATAAATAGGTCTGAATTTGTCCTTACTTTTTGTGGAAAGGTCTCTGAATGAGAATTTACTTTTTCTCTGTTCTCTCCAAGGAGTGACCCATGCTTCAGAAGATAAGAAGATGACACCCTTTGGACTAAGCTGGAGTGAAGTGAGTCGTGCTACAAGATTCAGGTCGCTGGACTATTTCTACTACTGGTGTGACCGGACTGTATTATTGTCCCACTTTATTTTCTGACCGTAATCCAATCCAATTTTTCTAAACCCTGAATCTGGGCTAAGCAGAGCACAATCAGTTAACTCGTACTTTTCTATTACTGAAGAAAAAGGACAACCAAACCCAATCTAAAAGAGACTTGCATACATTTTAATTGATCCAAAACGAAACAAGTGTTCCACCAACAAAACCTGTCTCAAATGAAGTAGTGAAACTTTTCCAGTGTTAATTAGATACGAAGGAGCTTTTACCCTGTACAATTATAACATCCCCTCTCCACTGGTTTCCATTATATTTTCTCCTCAAAGAAGTGGATCACGGGAAATGGACCTTTCTCACCCAATGACTAATCCCATTCTCTCCCTCATTTTGGATCAGGTTCATTTTCACGGACAATGTGTGATCTGGTCAATACACGAAACTATTAATCCGCTCAACTTTACTTCACCATCTAACCCAAGAACTTCCGCATTAAAGGGATTTGGACGAACAAACCACCTCCACCCATTATAATAATCCCAGCCTGTGTGGGTAAAGAAAACTTAAGAAAAGAGCCCAAGAGTGGATTTGTGGCAGTTGTATTTTGTTGTGAGTAGTCGAAAATGAAAAAGTCTGCCTCCGAGAGTTGTGACTGTATCACAATAACGACTTCAGGACACTCTTACTTTTTACCCCTGGAGTTGTCCCCATCTTGAGCTGACTTGATGTTGAAAAACTTTTCTGTCTCACTAGGACAATAAATGGAGGCAGAAAAATTGTTTCTTTCTCCCATCCTGTGACAAGTCTCACGTCCTAATACTCTTATTTTGACCACATTTTCGGATATCAAGTGCAAAAACAAGCTTTTTTCAGGAATTGTACGGAAAAATTCAAGCAAAATTGTGAAACGTTATGTTTGAAGCTCTTTCTTCCCTCGATTTTATCTTTGACACGTCTGTATTCCACTATTATTAGGAAATTGTTGTGAACATCGCAGAAGAAATCAGAGAATCAGCCACTTCTTGAAACTTTTCTCGAGTTGTTAGTTGGCAGTTAGTTCCAAAATGCAAGCCATGCTCATTTCCGTGGGACGTTTTATTGAGGCCAATTCAATCCTTGGGAGGAGGAAAAGTCATCACAAATCCCATCACAGGGCGGATGGTCAATACTTACCAAGTCTTGTGTGGTGACAAGACGTGGCAAAGACGCTTATGGCGTATTCATTTCCAATCTGAGCTCAACATCTTAATTGAAATTGATGAGTGGTGTAATTGAACCAGAATTAATCCCATTTTCTCATTTCTTTCTTTCTTCACCTTCAACAAGACAACTATCATCCATCCCAAAATTTGTTGAACTGAATGCAGTTTACTTGATTCCTTTACTCGAAATTTAATGGACATTGATCACTTTCACTTCATTTATGACAAGGATATTCTGACCAGAGGTTGACGTTATATTAAGAAAACAGAAGTCAGACAGAGACACTATTAGGGGTTAAGTTAGTAGGAATAGGTAAAAATGAAAATAGTTTGTGAGGAATGATAATAAATAAATGCTTAAGAGTCTCGGATTAGTGGAGCGATGTTGGGTATTACATTGACAATCGGTTGTCGGGTAAGAACAAAGTGCAAATTTGGCATATTCCTTGAATTATGTGTATACATGTTGGATTAGATGATTCAACATGATATAATATGCTATAAGTGTACTCGTCTTATTACTATAATTAATTGGGATTGAAAACTTTTTATGTACTCGAACTTACAAGTCTAAGTTAATTAATTGGTACATTAATACTTGAACAAATTTATCTTAAAAATAATTGAATGAAAATAAATGGTCCTTGCAAATGTGTCAAAAAACTATAGTTCAGTCTGGAACCGGACTTGAGATCCTGACTGAAGATGAAACTGAAATTTGGTCAAATCAAAAATGTAAAAAGTTAGAAAATTTTAGAAATACAAAATTCCTAAACCATAATAATTCTTAGAAATTGTCATTATGTATTCCGTATTATTACCTGGATCTTTTGTAAATAATCATTACTCAGTGGATATAAAAAATAGTTTCTGTCACATGACTAATTTGTTTGTGTATTTGTCAAATGTAAAAAAAGCTTGTGCCACAAACATATATAGTTGTCATCATTTGTCACTGCATTATTCTTGAGTTCGTTGAAGTAAAACCGATTCATATTGTACATATTTCGATTGATTTTTTGGTCAACATGCTTTAAACAATTACTTTTCTTAATGGATTTAATATTGACACTGTTTAAGTTACTTGAAATTAATCAACGAAAAGCTTGAGAATGTAAGGAATGGGATCTTTCCAACCTACCAAACCTTTCGGAAATGGTGCAGGAAAAATCAAAGAACTTGTTTCTAAAAAAAATTCATTTATTGAAAATTGTAAAAATTTATACAAATTCAATTCCAGGGTCGAAGACTAGTAAGCTAATTGAACTTGTTTGTAAAAATAGTTGAATTCTATTGTTAGTTGGGAATGAACTATATTAATTACCGTCAAAGAATAAGGTTGGCCTGAGCAATTACCCATATGTATGATATAGTGATGGCGAATTAATGAATATCAAAAACCGGAAATAAAAACATGAGGGACAGTGATTTGTGTTTTTTTATTACTCGTGTATCTGACACACCAAACAAAAGTAATTCTAATTAAAATGGGATTCAAACATTGTCAAAAACATCAACTACACTCATTCATTTTTTATGTAACAATGTTTGGGTGCGTATGAAATTCAACAAGCTAATTTATTTAGGCATGAATAATTGATGAATATTTGGCTACCGTCTGGATGTCCAAGCTGCCGGGATTGCGTAATGTGAAAGTAAATCGCATTATTCTCATAAAAACGCGATTCCAACAACGAATCCAAGTTGCCAATTGTATGCAAATATTATAAAAAATGAAAGTTTCAGACACTACTTTAAAATGTGTTATCTAACTTTAAAACATCATTACACCTAAACCCCTCATCAAGAAGACACGACAAGGTTTCGCTACTGTACATCATTTTAAATTCCAGAAATTATTCTCAGGTCAAGTTTCTGAAAAATGCATACCATCATCCTCTTCACAATATTGGTTGGAATTTTGACGCAAACTTCTCAAGTAAATGGGACTGTCAATAGTATTCTCGGTTTGGAAGGTTGGATTCAAATCATTAAAAAAACTTCTGCTCATTCAACATCAATCCTTAAATTTTTTTAATTTCAGTCGTTCAAAATGCTGCTTCCTGTCAAATTGGGACCCTTTCCGAGATATCGACCACTTGTCGATCTTGCATCTGTGGACCTTTTCGACTCGTCTTTTGCTCAAATCGCCTATGTTTTGGGAACCCGTCCACCACGAGAAGGCCCGTGGTGGGAGGAACTCGACCTACATTTGCACCCGCGTCGACGAGTTATCCCATTCTGGGCGTGGAGGAGAGCTAAGTGTTCAGAAAATTTTGGAGAAATGAAGAAAATTAATGAATAGTCTTATGGTGGGATTATTGGTTTTGGAAATTTTTACTTAGTTTGTATGTGGTAATTGTAGTTTCAGGTTTCTTTCTAATTTTCAGTGTAAACAAGCTTGTATTTTAAAATTAAAATGTATGCACCCAGAGTCTTTGTTACTTTTGACTTGCATTTCCTTCATTTCGGCAATTATACGTAATATACATGTAATTAAAGAAATATACATTCGTTATACAATAGTTCATGCCAAATAATCAAACAATGTCGACTAAGCTTTTTTTAAAATTATTGTCACATTTTTAATTGTCTGCCGGATTCTCATGCACTTCATTTCTCTCGCAATATTTTAACGCATTTTTACATCCTTGAATAATAAAAATCCGTTGCGATAAAATTTCTGTTAATTACTTTCTATTTTTTTGGAATCTCTGGTTTTTAAGGCGAAATTTCACTACCCGGAACTTTGTGATGTAGACAAGTAAGAAGGAGTAATGCAAAATTTTCTATAGCTTGAAAACTCAGATATTACACCTCTTCCGAAGTATTTGGTAGCTGAGTTAACCTTACTAGACGAGATATTAAAAATGTAAATATATTTTTTGTGAGGTAAAAATTTGGAGTAAGTTTTAAGATGTGGTATGGTCTTTTCTTAGTCCATTCACCATCCGAACTTAAAAGTTGAGCAAATTTTATAGCAAAGGTAGTCCAACATTGAGGTTTGGTAGAACTTAATTATCGAGGTCAGTATTCATTGTTAGACTTTTAATCATCATTCAAAAACTTTGACCATACATGACATTACTAAGTCAGCATAAGTTTCTCCAGGCACTACTGCCTCCTGGATTATAAATGAGGATCAAAGTCCCAAGATGCAAATAAGGCCTTCGCCTTCGGCCAACTTTCTTTTCCAACTGAAATAATATGCAAGGGAAATGAGTAAGGTTCCTGTTAATCAGCCTTCTTTCACCATAAACTGTAAGCCAACCCATCTTTCTTTCTCAAGAAAACATGCACCCGTGACTAACAACGTGGCTGTAATTACTTTATACAAAAATATGAATAATATGGTTACATGCAAGGGATAGGATCTTTGGGCATAATTTTTTTCAACATGCACAAAATAGAAATGCGTAAAATAGGTTGAAAGGAATGCCTATGCAAGTTGGTGAATTTAAAAAAAAATACTTAAAAAAAGTTCGACACAAGAAATATTTAAGTATTATCCTTTATTATCCTTGTACTCTCGATTATATAATATAATATTCAATCAATCTCATTTTTCTTTTCAGTACATACAAAACGAAACATATAAAATCATTTAGAAGATTGCATTTGCGAACGAATTGGCGAAAAACTAGCGATGAACAAAGACGTTTGATTACAGTTTTGAATTACGGGACATTATTCACATTTCATTTATACACAGTAACTTAAAATTAACTCAAAATTCAAATCACATTTGACGTGTGAGTGAACAAACCTCAGTTCTCATCTCATCGGGAAAATGTAGCGAGAAAAAATAATATTTTGTGTTTTGCCTAACATTATAAAAAGGTACTTGAATTGGAGCTTTTACAATTTTTTGAAGGGCACTATTTCTGTTTGTTGGTCAAGAATAGATGAATGACTGAATTTTCAAGATCCTCCTAACCATACAATCAATCAAGTCTTTCTCATTAAGGTTCCGAATTTAGGAAATGTGAATACAGTTCTCATCTCATATCGGGAAAATGTAGCGAGAAAAAATAATATTTTGTGTTTTGCCTAACATTATAAAAAGGTACTTGAATTGGAGCTTTTACAATTTTTTGAAGGGCACTATTTATGTTTGTTGGTCAAGAATAGATGAATGACTGAATTTTTTGAAGATCCTCCTAACCATACAATCAATCAAATCTTTCTCATTAAGGTTCCGAATTTAGGAAATGTGAATTTGGGATGCGTAAACATTTTATAAGTTGATACAATAGTTGGAAACGAAAAATTGATTCCCTCCGCAAATTTCATGCAGGAACATCAATACAAGCTATAGAATAACTACACGGCCTTGCAATACAAATTTATTAATTTAAACATAACGACACATCCCCAAAACAGAGTTGGTGTTGATGACATGCATGTCGATTATGCATTGGCCGATAAGATTAACAACAGTAACATAAAATAAAGATTCTCCAATGGTAAATTTTTAGAGAAAACAAATCTGGTATGTAAATTTGAAGCTAATTAAAGTTCAAAATTTAAGTTCTTTGAACGAATGTAGAGTTGACGCGTGGATTCCGGTAGGGTTAGTCGGTCGATTGTTAGCTAGCGTTGGATGTATGTGGGAATTTAGTAGTAATTTTGATATTTACGTGGTTGGTGGAGGTGCAGGTGGATCAGAATTGGGTCCCTGGTAAGACAATTGGTAAAATTAAATCATATTTCGATATACAATAAGAACAAGACACATATGAAATAGTTAATTTTAACTCACCAACGAATCCCGATTCTTTTCAGTTGGAACTTGGTTGGCACTTCGTGGCCGAAGAAAAAACAAAACCATTGCAATTAGGAACCAAACTCCAATGAAAAATACTGCAGTGGACTGCTCGCTGTTTGGAGCTTGTCCCTCCGTGAAGCACTCGTTTTCAGTACAATAATCTTGTTGCTGTCGAATCTGAAAAATATATAAAAAAAGATTGATCATTAGTAACATTGTCATAAATCATTTCCAAATTTGCTCAAGTTATTTCAATGCATGAATAGCACAAGGAGTATTCGCAAGGTGTGTTTGGCCTTGCAAAAGTCAATATCTAGGTTATATTGAAATGAATTAAAGAGACAGGTCCAGTAATATGAACGAGTCTTAAAGATAACGCTATGAAGATAAGATGAAATGACGCAATTCAATTTATTTATTTACATGTGCCTATACCATAGCCATTGACTCTTTCCAAGTTATGCAACTTTAGCTAAAAATATCAGTCGCAATTATCTTGTCTCCTTTTCTATTCCCAGCAAAATTCATTATGCAAAATGCAAAGTGTTTAAATAAACTTCTTTGAAGTTAAAGCCACCAAGAGAAATCATCTTGAACGAAATCGTCTTAAATGCGACGCTTGTCATATTTCCAAAATAAGTGCACTGATGCGGCTAAATAATGCTTAACATCCCCCCCCGCCGGTACTCCTAAGAGTAAATGCATAACCTAGTTAAATGACTGTTAGCGCAGTTAATTGATCAACATACAGTAGTGTCACACGCCTCAGGAATTACTTGAGCAGAACGCTATCATTCCTGAGTTTTAAAATAGTGCTGAATTTAAAGCTTGTTCAAACTGCACCACAATTACAATTGTATGCATTCATAACTATGCATTCATTTCCTGTCGCCACACAATAATTGGTGTTTAGTAAATCCATTCAATTAAAGATGGCGGATTAATAACTGTCTTTTTCTACCATTCAATCTCAATCGTCACTCAACCAATCTGTATAGTCTCGTCTGTGCATCCCTGCCTTCCACCCACCCAATCTAATACACTAATGTTTAATGGGTGTATGTCTATCCAAAGTTTGGATTCCAAACTGTCGGTTAGTTTGTTAATGCACCGTACATTGACAAACACAACGATAATAACAATGCTATACTGGAGCTGGAGTGAAGGTCTCTGGTTGGTTAAAATATGTTTAGCATAGTGATAGCCTTGTTGCTCCTGCCTGGTTGAGAAAGCTGTTAAAATTTCAACTTTTTAATTACGATGCGCTTTCACGGTTTCCATTGTTTAAGCAAAAGAATGTCTTGCTCTACCCTTCAATTGTGTTAAGAAATTTCGAAATTATGTCAACCTACTGTTTTTGACTCTTACATTTTATGCTTAATACTCCCTGTCCAAACAATTATGAAAAAAATGCACTAGTTAAAACAACAACCTTGTTTTTTATCATGTAATGCGCCTATGAATGAATATCTCTGTACATTTCTCTTCCACGAAGCCTTATCAAGAGATAAGTCTTCCAAGGACAAAACAATGCAATACAATCATTCCCACTGCACGTCGCAGAATGATGTAATTCACCGTTGTTTGATAAATTGATTGATTAGTTTCCATTTAAACCAAACTTTTCTTAAATGCATAAAAACCCTCACATTGAGGCCCTCAACTATACTTTTGGAAATAAACCATGTTCATGTTCAACCCCAAAAAAAAAGATATTAGCAATGTTAGCCTTCATGAATTTTTTAATATTAATGTTTCTCACCATATTGATCAGCCTCCTGGTCGCCAACTCATGGCTCCAGACATACTCACAAGGGTCGTAGTCGCCACCGTCCATTTCGCCCAGAAAATTAGAAGAGTAGCACCAAAAAAAGATAACCACTTCCAAGGAATCCGTCAAACTTCAAGACTAGAGCTGCACTACTGCAAATTAAACAATTGCAATTAGCAAACTTGTAAAAAAACCATTCAACTCCTATGATAAGACTCTTATTACTCTTCCCAAAAGATAAATAGCTTCCCAAATCAATTCTAAGTCAATTAATAACTCATCTCAAAACTGGATTTCAATTAAAACAAAAATGGTGGCTGACAGTTGACTAAACGAGGAAGAGATTTAAGGCTGCTAGGTGCTAGGCCTCCTTTCCATTCAACCCACTCCATTTTCGCAAACAAATGCTTGCAAAAATCTTTGGCACTGGCCCCTTACCCCCCAGGTAAGTCAGTTATATCCCGGAAATTGATAAAGTATTCAAAACACTTACGCAAAAGCCTGAAAAAACAGAAGGTGAAGAACACTTTTTTTTCAAAACAAGTTGAGAAAACGGTGTCTGTTGCTGCCTCAAGTAGAGTGGACCAACTCTCCAAATGGTACGGAGCGAGTTGGGCCTGAGGCAAAGTTTTGCACACCAGGCGCCACTTGATTGGTTTGGGAAAGCTAACACGCCCAAAAGGTGGTGTAAATGGGGTGCAGGCAGCTCGTGGTTATTTTGATAAGGGTGTGGGCAGAGATAACCCCTCAGAATTTGTAATTTAATATCAAGAGATGAAAAAGTTTTGGAAAATAATTAGTCAAAAAATTCTATCAGGTTTTTAAATCACTGGTGTTTGTGCCCCCTGAATGGGTGCATGACCCATAATGCTTTGAGAAGCTTGATTTAGTGAGGACAATGGATTCAGGGTTTAATGAAATTGTGCATTTATGTTGTGTAAAGAATTAAAAAATTCCATAGCGTTCTGCGATTAAGTAAATAAGGCGCATAAAATGTTCGGAAATAGCCTTATTTTTTAGCATAGTGCCAAAATGTTATGCGCCATAAGGGAATTGTGTGTAATGCGGAAAAGATTGATTTTTACAAATTCATGAAATTGTGAGCTGAATTTTGGAGAATATTATCATTTGTTCCATGAATTTGACAGATTGGATTTGCATAGCTTGGAAGAACTGTTTTAATTTGTTCTTCCGCGTGACGACATTGCTTTAGTTTTGTAGGTTAGATGATGTGGACCAATAATATTGCCTGGATCTGGGCCCCAGATTCTGGGGGAGGGTGGTGGGGGATTTATGCAGAGGTGTTGGTAGCATGGCGTCTAAACTTAAATGTAGTTAACTGCAAATTGTATCCAGGTTCTGCTTTAAAGAAATTCACTGAAATTGCAGCAGACGAACAGTCAAATTCATGTTATTTATTGTATAATTTAATTGAGGTTATACAGTTAAACTGACGTGGACAAATTTAACCGTTGGCCTCTACCAATTGGAGGAACATTTGCAAACCGATTTCTCTCCAATTAATTGCTCTCATTCCAAATAATGGCTATAAATTTTAATGTAGACCAGTTGAAACAATGGCGTATTGTCTTGAGAAGAAATTTGTCGTCAATCCCATGTCATGGCGTTCATTCCTGGTTCATAAGAAGTTATCGAGCTAAATTCCAAAAATGAACTACATTCCTGAATCAATATATTAATGCATTCTTTTATATATTATGAAAATATAATTAAAAAATGAGAACCCAGTTAGGGCGATATCCAATTCGAATGGGAATGTAGGTAAAAGCAAGGTACTTATGTTGTTTTATTTTAAAATCTCTTTCCATGTCATTTTTTAAAGGTTTAACATTGAGTAAATCCAAGAGAATTGGTGTAATTACAAGTAACAAAGAAAAGAAGGCAATAAAATGCTATGTACATTGAAAAGAATAATTATCTCTAATTAATTAGTTAGTTATAAGTAGACAGATAATGTAGAAGATGACAAGCTATAAGTTCAGTTTTATAACGACGTTGAATTACTAGAGCCAGTCAGGATAAGCAATTTACATCGAAATCAATTTAAATCGCAAACCGTCACTACTTCCAAATTGTTTGTAATCCAACAAACCGAAATTTCTAAGTCTATGTTATTTTGTGTATTGCACTCAACTGACACTATGAATTTATAATTAACCAACATTAAGAAAACATCTTGTATTTAAGTATTACATGCATTTTAACAACTATCTTATGACACATTCATCTTAATATTCTATGGGTCCACATTCATAGTAAAATTATCTAGATAAGTACCTGGTTTAATGGGTTTTATGAAGTTTTAAAATCAAGGCTTATTTGGATGGGAAGAAAGATTATTCGTACATTTATCTAGTTGCTAAATACTTAGTTTTACAGTAGAACAATTACATGACATTATTAAACCCACCATAAGTTGCACCATGTGAATTTTAGTCTAAAAACATGACTACGTTTTCAATACAACGACACTATTCTGTGCATTTTATTTAGTAATGTTTAAACTCAACACAGCCTTTATTTTCATTGATCTATCTTCACTCAAAAAATGTGTCCAGTTGGTTATTCTTACATTAACGCCTTTACAATTAAGCCCAACAGAGAAAACTAAACAACAAGACTTGATTATGAAAAATATATTTTAGCATACATACAATCTCGTAGTTTTAACTGAATCTTCATGAAATTCAATGATTGTTTTTTTGCTCCAGTGTATTTTCTTTGAAATTACAAAGTCTACATTGTGGCGAATGTGGTCCGGAGAATGCAAGTGTAAATATTAAGGCAACGCACATAAAACAATGGTAATAGTGCTTTCTACATCAATTTGTTACGCAGTTTAGTTATTCACTAATTGTAAGACGAAGGTTAAAGTAATAACATTTTCCACTCTGGCATTCGAATAACTCTTGAAATTGTAGTTTGAATGACGATACTTGGTTTTTGGAATGAAAATATCAAAAAAGCAAACAGAGAATTTCAGAAAATATTAATGACTGAAAGGAAGAGACAGCTCAATTAAATTATATTCTAACAGATCATAATGTAATTGTGTACTACAAATACTCTAAGTTTTCACCTGTCAGTTGCATGGTTATATCTTATTCTATCTATTAAGGTATGTAATATACTGCATGATATCTAACTCAAAACTGAAAAGGTTAAAATAATCCGATTTCGCTGCAAGTTGCTGGTCGTTATTCAAATTACTTCAAGGAAGACATTCATCTCACATGGTGAGTTAATTAGGAGAGAGATTCCTTTCACATACATTTATGCAAAGTTAATTAACTGAATCTTTTATTTTAAAAATATTCCTCATTCTACAATAATCTATCTCTTGATTTCTAACGAGTGAGTAGTGTAGATGTTGGTTGCCAATTCCCAACGTTCATACCGTTGGGATGTCTGTGTTCTGTGTTGTTAAGATTTATGACTGACGCCTTTTCCCTCTTTTTCTATTCATATACCGTTGCTTGTAAGTAGAATGTCGTTTAGACGACATTTATATGTATTTGGTTTCGTGGTCTTCTTCAAAATCTTGATACACGGATAATCCAACCTAAAGAATGATTGCAAGGTTGGCTCCGTGATTATTAGAGTTAACCAAAGAGTTTCTCAAAACAACAGTGGCAATAGGGCTTATCATTCTGTTCCTTGAATGTTCCTTTGTTCAATTGTTTAAGGCAGAAAGAGCAAACAAAGTGCTCTGGATGAAACTTTCTAAACATTGCGGTAATACATCGGCCTGAAATAGTAAATAAATTCATCATTATTACTATAAATGTCATTTACACCCACATTTAATTCCAATGCATAACCTTACCGGATATTGGCTTGTGACATCCTGCACAGAGAGTGCCTCTCTTAGCATGGTAATGAGTCTCACAGTAAGGTTGACCCTCATGATCGAAAAACGACCCCCCTTGGAATGGTTGTCGACAATCCTGTTGGAATACAAGAAATTAAACATTTTAACACGGATTTTTTAAACTGTACCCAATTCCATCATCACATCACTTAAACAATGGATTGCCAATGTAAATCCAGTTTTTTTGGCATTCTCCCATCCTTCCACGGTGCAACCAAGTAATGGAATTAAAAACATTTTGTTGCACTCTGAGCTCTAATCTAAAGCATGCTGCGATCTCATGTGAGTATATAGATCCAGTACCCCCAAACTCATAAAAGTCAAATCAATTCTGGATTACTCCACTCAATTTGGGTGTCTAATCACACCAGGCAAGATTTATGTGAAAGTTTGAATCCCTGCATTTTGTTCAGTATTATACCGCACCGAATTCAGCGAGTATTTGCAGACGTTTCCCCACGAGTTTGGCTTGATTGTTATACGTAACGCTTAAACAATTTACTTAACTCAAGCATGCAACTGAATGTGGAACTTGTTTTTTTTTATTTATATGCTGTATA
The DNA here is from genome assembly GCA_036491905.1 of Folsomia manolachei. Classification (NCBI taxonomy): domain Eukaryota; kingdom Metazoa; phylum Arthropoda; class Collembola; order Entomobryomorpha; family Isotomidae; genus Folsomia; species Folsomia manolachei. The sequence continues at coordinate 21,781 of JAAXNX010000253.1, forward strand.
AATAAATATAATACGCCCGCATGAGTTCAGTAAAAAAAATAATGAACTTCACGAGCTTTCGTGCTGCTTTTACTCAGTTGAAGTATGTGGTTCCCTACCGCTGGATTCCGGTGAAGACAAATGCATACATAAACTACTTGAAGGGGATTAAATTAGGAAAAAAGCTTAATACAATTAAAATAAAGTTGGTGAAAGCACGTGTATGCATGCATCTACAGATGTCGGTTGAACCAGTTAACTCTTTGAATAAGTGCAATAGGCCCAATTAATGGGCACACAAGTCGGTAGATTGCCAACTCTTTGACTACTTATTTATGATTCTCCAATCCGATTGAGTACTAGACTTCAAATCTTTACGAGATCGTAATCTTGTGGTGCTCCTTTAAAATATAACTTTTACAAAAAAACAGCCGCAAATGTCACAGTTGATACCACTAAACTGATAACCCACATCTTACAGTTTATGGCAAATTTCACAATGCCAAGTAACACTACTTTAGTACCAAGTAACAAGGATTAGACAGAAATTGCATCAAAATCCCATCATACTTGTTTAACACCAGTTAAATTCCAATTAGCAGATTTAGCACTCTATAACCATCCGCTGGAATATTTTTGCATATAATTCGATAAGCCTTTGCTCCATATCAACATGTAGATCTAGATATCTTACGGATAACAAGCAATGAATTTGTACTAAAATAGTGAACCCATGCCAAAAAGTAAACCAGAAGAAAAAGTAGTGACTGACTGAGCAATAAATAAATGGCATGAAACAGAAGGAGAATATTAGAGAAAGCTAGTAATCCATATGGCGAACGTAAGGTAAAATAAGTCAGTGATTTGCAGTCCATAGCCTTGATGTTATCTCGGTTGAATATTGGCGTACGTAAATACGCAAGGAAGGAAGGAAGTGGGCTCTCATCATAAAGAACTTATGACAGATTATCCCATTACTGAGGCGTGAGGAGCGATATTTTACAACAACTGTACAACAGACGCCGAAAAAAGAAACAAAGCTCAATATGTATGTTACTAGAGTTGTAACATATTTGGAGAAGTCGAAAAAAAAGTTTAGAGAAGCCGACTTGTACATTGGTTATGGAAGAAGGATAAAAATATGTCATCAACTCGAGCTGAATCTAAATCATGTTCATCATCATTGCCACTAGACCAAACCAAACCAAACCAAAAAAGAAAAGCAAGTTATTCTTAGATCATCCCACACACCCATAGCTTAACGATTCGAAAGAAACAGAGCAATCCACCACTATGTATATAATATATAGTCGATAACCACATAACCACTATAAACATGTTGCAGAAATTGAAAGAAAGAAATCACTTTGAGACCGGAAAGAGATAGAGCAAGTTAGCAACTGAGCTAGTCACTAGTAGAGTAGGTGCATGGTGACTAAAAAGATTGAAACAACAAATAATTTTAAAAATTCTCTAGCCAAGCATAAAACAAGACATAGATAAGATACAATTAGCCAACCTTGACCTCCAACTGCTTGCAATTGTAAAAAGATAAGATGCATGCCCGTGATGTATTAGAATGACAGCCTTTTTTTTCATTATATGTGTAATTGCAATGGCAACAAAATGTCTCGATTTCCTCCTTAATCAGCCAATACTAACTACATAGTCCGAAAAAAATCTCCTGTTGTCCTCATGCCAAATTGGCTACCCTGACACTGACCTACCTTACAAAAACTACTTGCCCGACCCTGACCGTAGAATGTGGGAGTGGGACCCGTGACTCTGAACCGACGGACAGTAAACCACGATCAGTCACCCACCCCACGTGTCCGGGATTTGTAATTTTTTTTGTTTTTTGTTTTTGTTTTTTTTTTGGGCTTTTTGCCTTTATTTCTCTTTCTTAGCGTGAGTTCCCTATCTGGAAGTATGATGGCAGTTGAAAATACTTTTACATTCTTGAAAGTTACCACCGTGAAATACCCACAACTAAACCTTATAAATTAGTGAGTTGGAATTGGATTAGAGGAAGGAAATCTTGAGGAGAAAGCAGGATAGGCATTTGCAAAGAAAATGTTCATCATTTTTGTATAGAAGCATCAATTTGAAGTTCATCATATCGTCGATCATTCATCAGTGGCATCGAGTGGCTCTGAAAATTGTGGATAATGCAGGGAAAGTTTAGGGTAGGCAAAGTATAGCTGGGTCGGGAGGGAGAAGGAAATAAGAATGAATATATATTGCGTAGCAAAGATGCTCTAAATTAAATATAACAATTGACATTATATAATTACACTTGTATTATATATACACAGGGACGGTTTACGCAAAAAAAAACAATAGTTTTCTCTCTTATTATTGCTCTTAATTATTCGTCCCCTTCTTCCTCTTCCTCGTCGTCATCGTCTACTCCCAAGCATTTTCCACAAACAGGTTTTGCTTCCACCGTGTAAAATGAGGTCCCAGCAAATGAACTTTTACAATCCTTTAGAGTACCACAAGTTTATACCTTTATTATTACACCTTTAATCTTTCCGATTAAAATTATGAGTCCATCACACCCCAAACCAAGCAATATCTCCAAAGAAAAGTTTATTAGTTTCCATTCAGTTCAAGTGTTGTGATGAGAATGTGGGAAAAGCATTAAAAAATGTAAAGGATAAAAACAAATTACTCACCCGACACACAAAACATTCTGGATGCCACTGGGCGTTCAACGCTGTGATGTAATTGTCCGTGATGGGCTTGCTGCACCCACCGCATTTGGGGGCAAACAAGGCCAAGTAATCCGTCCTGCAGTAAGGTTTACCATCTTTCTCATGGAATCCTTCCTGGCCAAATTGCTTACCGCAGTGGGCACAGAAAAAATGTTCTGGATGCCAATTTGTGTCCAAGGCAGTGACACATTTCTGTAAAAGAACAAGAATGAATTAAAAATTTAGCCAAGAACTGGAGATGATGGGTAGTACATCCAAAATGGGTCCGTTGCAATAGGCACAGCGGGGTGAGTAGAGTTGATGGTAGTCGTCTTCGCAGTAAGGCTGCCCTTCTCGCTCGTAAAAGTTCTTGGATCCCAATTCTGATCGGCAGTGGGCACAGCAAAAATGCTCCGGATGCCAAGTCTTTCCTAATGCGGTCACAACCTGGAGAAATTGGTGTGAAACAAGGAAGTTTCAAAACTCAAGAGAAGGAAAAACTTTCTCCGATTTGCATCGAAAATGCAACAGGTTTGAAGATGAAGCTATACCTGACCAACAATTGGTTTGTTACAGGCGGCACAAACCCCTTTTTGTGTGGCACTAACTCCTTGTTTGTCCATGCTTGCTTGAAGGTTACCAAGCATAGAATCCAATTGTTGGGCTTTCTTTGGTTGCTGCACAAGGCTGCTTTCTTCCCTGTCTCTGATCTGTAAAATATTAATGTCCAAATTCTGAAAATTGGTTTATTATCCAACACAAAAAATAGCCTTGAGTCTTTCCCTTCATTTCATTAATACTAAACTTCTAAAAAACCCACCTCCCTCCCTCCCACACCAAACAAGATAAAAAGTAACTAACAACCCGCTCTGGGATTTCCTTCAACCTAACTAAGCAGTTGTAATGTATCAACTGAACAGATCTCGGCTACTGGTTTACAATTTACAGTCAAGGAATCAAGAAAAGCAGAACAGATTCCCAAAGTAAGATTTCAAAATCTTTTCTTCAAGTGATGCCAGCCAGTAAAAGAAAAATGACATAATCTATTTCTTTGCCAATGCATGGCATGACCACTTTTTTTAGCAACTCTGTTCCTATCCTCAACAGCTTTTGCTCGAAAACAATGTACGACCGAACGATACCAGCATTTGAGTGCAAAATAAAATATGTAATCAAACAAAGCTAATCAAAATGCTCCAGTATCAAAACGATTTGAAAGAAAGTCTAATTGCAATCTAATATTGCCAATTTCCCCATAAAGAAAGCTAAAGATCAAAGTTATGTACGAGTGCAGTACAATTACATCTAAAATCAACTTTTAACCCACATTTTGGCAAATAACAACAGACTGCGTCCCATAAACTTTAATGTGCATGATGCATCTACTGCAACTCTGTTATCTTAATGTGTTATCTTAATCTAAAACTCTAAACCCAAACAAATTCTTGAAACTTTTTCCGAGACTGGTTGTCACAAGAAATGTCAAAACAAAGGGTATCTAACACTGCCTTTGATATTGAACTTTCCCTAAACCATAGGACCCTGCTATGGTCGGATGTCAATTGATGAAAATGACAACCTGTCAATTACACAAGGATTACTGCCAAAAACTAGACTTTTTGCCTTGTATTCGTGTTAGGTCTCAACTGTGTCGAAAAGATGCACTTTCTCCCTGATCTACCCAATTTCCCTGCTCACTAAAAAAGGAACCTATAACCTTGCCTTAAGGCTCTATTGTACCTTAACGGCTGAAATGCCCTCAAGTGAGTAACCACTGGCTGACCGGAAAGATAAAGACAGAAAAGAAAAAAAGTTCGGACAAGGAAGTTGTCCTGAGGAAAGAGCGGAGCGAAGTGGAAAAGGAAATGCATAGGATGAGACGCTTCAGCACCAGTTCTGTAACTTCAACCCACACACCTTCCGACCAAGAACGGATAAGATGTTGGCGAAAATGTACGGCAAGTAAAACAGCACCAGCATGGCTGCGAAAAATCGGATCGGAAAGAGATGATTATTCGTAGCAATTCATATGAGACGAGAAACTCTCCATCTCCCACCCACCCCATTATCATCATCAACTCATCTTGCTTCTAAAGAAGATGCAAAATACATCTGAAAAGTATTACATGGGGTAGAAGAGCATCTCCCAATTTGCACACGTCACTTTTTCCACCAACTACTCGCACCTATTTAAGTCTTATCCATTTGCTACTCTCAGGAAGTGACTGGCAACTCAAAATAAAACTGTCCCAGTTTCCCGTTCCTGATCCTCCTGCCTTACTTGTGGTAGAAAACTCTGTCTCTAGTTTACAAACTGATACAACTTCAGTCAAGAAACGATCTTTTAAATTGCATACATATTGCTCAAGTTGATAAGAAGAAACCGCTCCAGAGAGGCCTTAAATAATTACGGCCACCGCCACCACACCCTATCACCACTACTGTAAGAAACACAAATACATTTGTGACCTTGATTTCCATCATGCTGGAGTCATTTCCTATGACCATATTTGACATTGGCGTTGGTTGTTGCTACATGAGTTGGTACGGGCTTGAAGCCAGAAATGTATCTGTTTGTCTTTCTGTGTTGAAATGCTTGTAAAGTAAAAAATATTGAGATCTAAATGATTTTTTCAGCAATCTAGTTGCCAGTTAATTATAAGATGCATCATGATCAATCATCAAATCAAGCTTTAACACGTAACACACCCATCTATTTATATTGCTGTGGTTTAAATTGCATTTGGAGCAGTCTGTCAACTAAATAAATTGTTCTTTCAGTCAACTTCACTTAAAAAGTTGCTGGCTATACAAACTTTTATTACTAAAAACTACACTGGCTATGCAATTGTAATCATTTAAACCAACAAGAGATATGTATATGCAAACAAAGATGTTTCTCATACCGCTAATTGATCGCGTCAAGTTAAATTAAAACCCGTGTGTGGTAGATCTGAGTGACATTGTGAGGAAGATCAAATAAAAACGAGAAGTTAAATTCTTTGTGCCAAACAATGACACGGGTTTCGTTTCAGATAAATGTCCACATTTGCATTAGAGCTTTAAAATTCTAGGCGGACTAGATACCCTTACACCGAATTCTTGAAATGCTTATGCTTCGTTGAAGAAATGTAATTTTTAGCCCATTCCGTTAAGAAACACAATTGCAATATTCGACTAGTTAAATTTTGCACTCATGGTACAAACAAAGGAAACAGGAAATGAATGCAATTTCAGTCTTATCACTTTTGATAACAACAGAATAAAATCAGACTTTCATGGCTCATGTCCAACAAAAACGAACGGTGGCATGAAATGGAACCACGCGTTGCAATTGTGTGATTTGAGTCGGATATAATATTTCGACCGAGTTTTGAATTGATCTAAAAGAGATTGGTTTACATGCAAATAATTTCAAATTTACGATAGTAATTGTAACCTGGATTTCCAATTTGCAGTGTTAATAGCTAATCCAAATCATTTGTCATTACAGAGACCGATTTCGCAAGCTTTTGAATCAAACTGCTTCCTCACGGGAAAGCTTGATCGACGTTGTTTCTGAGTGCTTATATCCAGTATACGAGTACAACCAATATTAAGACTCGTAATTTTGTGTATATAATAAAAAGAAAAACTAATCTTTTATGCGCTTTATTTAAAGTGAATAAGAATGAATCTTTAGTATGATTTAGTTTTAATTTAATAGATTGACAAACCGTTTGCACTTGAACCAAGCACAAAGATTCGCAAAGTTTCGTATTACTTCCTGTGACAATCCTGTCCTACCTCTGAACATTCTGCACAACTGCTGGTGGTCTGGGGTATGCTTCTGTAAAAGACCACCATGTTTAAATAACCAATTATGGATTGGTGCAAAAGTTTGCGATCCGCTTCGCCAGTCTGCACACGTCAATTTTTCGTATTCAGTTTTTTTACTTCATGTAAAACATTATAAATCCATGGGCTCGGTGCCATAAGCATACGATTTGCAAAGCGTGGAGATACTTGGCAAGAAATCTAGATTTTGTGATGACGTCCAGAATTATAATATTTAATAAGGTGCCATGATGTGACAGTTAATTTCACCAATGATGAGAAGAAAACCTTGTCTCAGACAAATGTGCTACTGGGTCCGTGTCACAGACTAACCTCATTCTGATATCGTACTGATAACAAAGTGCATTATAAATTGAACTAATCAAAAAAAAGTTCTTACCATGCAACGTCGGAATAGATGTTTAAATTCAACCGAATGCAGCTAATATCACCAACAATCTAACTTCGTACAAGAACCCCGACCCTCCTCAAAGGACAAAATCAAACTACTAAGAAATGTCAATGTTCAAGCTTTCTCGTGACAAAAACTCATTAAGGAATCCATCCTTCATTTCATTTGATTACCTTAATCCAATCTGACTGACTGACGACCTTCTCCTTTCTCGGTTTTATACAGATCTTTACAAGAAATGCTTGGAATATGGACAATCTCAAACCGATGTAATGAATCGTAAAACATTTGCTAATCTCATTTGCTTCCGCTCTAAATCTAAATGATTATGTGAAAGTTAATGCTATGATGTGGGTAAATACGGGGTCCAATTACATTAATGTAACCCGCGTCCTTGGGTGGGATGAGAGATTGTCATTAAATGTTCATCTGTCCTTGCTTTGTCATGCTCCAATCCCTCCGAATTTAGGATAAAGTCAGAATTGACCAAAGTAACGATACGGTCACGGACAAATATTGGAGACCAAGATACATGCGCAAAAACTAGGTAGAACAAGTGCGATTAACATTAAGCAAATAATCAAACAGCCAACCGTACTGTCTTGGTGATGAATTAATACGGGATATTCTTTCAACTGACTCCTACTTTTCCCAACCACATCTTAAAATGCATGTAACTAGTCACAAATCTTGCTCTTATTTATGGAGAGACTTACTTTTTTTAGAACTCACAAACAGATTTACAGCAGAGATGAAAATGACGATGACAGTCCAGCTTTACAAACTGTGCAGAATCGTTTTCTCGTGAACTTGATGCAATGCGAAAATTTCCATGCAAATCTGACACAAATCAACACTCCCTGACTTGAGCTGCAGTCACTGTACAGTCTGGCAAATCAATCACGGGCAGTTAATTACTACAATTATTACATCACATACCACAAATTTGAACACTCTTGGTTATGAAAAGGTTTTAATTGTTTAATATCGCGGAACAGAACAATAGTTCGGAGTTGGTGGGCAGGAGAAACCAACGTCAATCAAGTGCCAACGTCTGTATTTTACACAATTACCTTTACAACATAGTCGAAGATATGCAAATTATGGTTATGCACAGCACAAATTCTAAAGAAACTAAAATATATGTTTTGGAACGATGTTGATTTAACTTAGTTTTACACTTGCAAAAATATCATCACTGTCACTACAATTTGGACCACACTACTTTTCAAACCGTAAAATATATTAGGCGTACACATCCCCGGTTGACTTTGACTTGTTGGGTATGGATACTCTAGTTTCGCATAGTCGACCTGTATTCATCTACCATAAATCCACCCCTCTTTCTCATCAAGCACCTATATTTTATGATTTGTGGCCGAAACGCTTAAGTTGGTAAAAAAAAACAGAAAATTCACTCCAGACAAACTGAGAATTGTTAAAGTTGAAACTTTTTAGCAACTTTTTTTCACAACGTATTACTTCGATTCTAACGTGACTCTTGAGACTCGGACGGAAAACAGATCGCGTCTTCACAATCTTACATGTGGCACACAACATACAATTTAACAAGTAGCTCCCTAAATTGAATGAATGTTTAAAACCAAAAATATTTTTTCAATTCTCTCCAGACATATGGACCACAGGATTAGATTATGAAACCAAACTTTGTTTTATTCTCATTGCATAAAAGGATTGTGCTAGTGAATGAGAAATTATCAAATCATGACATCCGATCCACCCGTTGAAAAAGGACACCATGTCAACTTACTCCCTATTTAAACACATCTCTCGCCACAATCCTTTTTTTATTCGAGTAATAAAAATAAAGTGAAGCTGAAATTACTATTTTATTATGGACTGGTATGACCAAATCAAACAAAACAGCCTGTGCCTTGAAAGCTGTTACTACCAATCCTTTACTTTTACCAAACTCATCAAAAAGTCTTGTGAACCCTTCTGTTTAGACAAAGTTACCATAAATCTGGGCACTGGTAAGTACAATCCACTGGTTAAGTGAAAATAACCAACTACAAATTTAATCATAATTTCTTGTGGAAGAGTCGATGAACAAGTAAGTGAAATTGACAAAAACTATCTGATCCATGATTACACAAAAACAAAATAAATCTAACTTTTCAATCTACATGTAATCCTGATAATACAACCTCCGAGATCCGGAATTAAATCTACCTACAAAAATGAGTAAATGGAGTCTAACTGACCTTAGAGTCACTTAATGAAGCCATGAGGTCATCCAGCTCACGGGTTGCAGGGGAAGCAGCAGGTCCCAAGAAAGTTCTGTTCATTTAAAATATTAATATTTGTGATTAAATGATACACCCCACATATTCTTGAGTTTGTAACGAAAACCAGAGTTACGCTGACCTGTGAATTTTCCTTTCTACAGTGATCCGCGTCTTTCCATCTGCTTCATCTCTGTCAATCAACAGCATAGCATATAAAACATGTCAAAAATAGAAATGTCATCACACTTGCATCTATCTCAACTATAAAGACTGGCGAATTAGGGGTAGATATGAAAACAATAAAAGCTAATTCAAGACCAACAAGCATCACTCAAGGTCTCGATTGGATTGCATACTGTTGCTTCAATAGAGTAATAGAATGAGAATATTTATATCCATATTTATTTAAAAGCTCATCTGTCAAAATTTGTAAAATTCTTATCTTTTCGAGAAATGATTTTAAAATTAAAGAGAGTATTATTTTTTAAGGTTGAAAATTTAATATAAAGAATGAAACTCACACCTAATTAGCCTGCCAGGCCAAATGAGCTGCCAAAGGGCAAATCCTAATTACACGGTGATTTTACGTTATGCAGCAATAATTGTTACAATACAATTTTCTTTGAGTGATGATGTCACACAATTCTCTATGTTAATGGAATTGGTCGAAAAGCTTCGTAGGTTAAAAAACTGCCGTCCTTGAGCGGGTCATGACTCTTTTATTCGAAATTATTCAAGAATATTAATTACTGGGCCGTTTGTTGAAAATTTTTACGTCAAAGAAATCTAAACAAATTTTACTAATTTAGCGCTGTCAGATAATATTTTTAATACTCGTATTTTGCATACCCATTGGCCATGTCGTCTAGAAATCCGTCCGTCCCAGGACGTTCGTGATGGCTTCCAACAGAAGACCTCGAGCTGGGTCGATTTCCATTATAAACAAGCTCTGTGGAATGGAATAACAATTAAAAATGACACTCAGCATATAGAATATGGCAATAATAAGATTGTAATTCTTTACAGATTTTGTGTTGACTTATTAAACTGATTAATCGATATGACATTATTTGCAATTAAAAATAAAATAACGAAGTATAAACAAGAGTAACAAAATTCACATTATTGCAATCTTCCAAGGCTTGTTCAAAATTCTTTAAAAAAACAATTGACTTTCGACACACTAATCCTAATAATTTGCATTCTGCATAGTCTTTTACTGATCCGTTCATTTGATTCTCTCGTATTGACCGAAAATCAACAATACAAGTCATTCAAATTTGTCCAGAATTACAGAATTATTGATTGTAGTTGTAATCATACCTCTGGAGACGGACACTGGTGAATTTTGACTATATTTAGAAGTTGAACTCAAGTCCTGAAGCAGCGAATCCAACTCACTCATATTTCCGGTGTTCCTAATCAAAGGACTGTTGGTGGAAAATAAATGGATATTAATCATTAACAGTTAATGAAATTTGACCTTTAATATCAAAAGTTTCTTCGCTTGTGTACCTGTTTGATCTGTACAAAGTCTTCGTACTCGTAGTCTCACGCAAGGCATCACGGTTCGGTCCAGCAGCCTAGAAGATTACACAAAATTAAGTTCCGGTCACCGCATAAATTTAAATTCGACTAATAAGGAAATTCAATTACACGTCCTGACGTTTCCAATTTTCAAATGAATGGTCAAACGAAATTTCAGGTATTTTATGAAAGATCTACTTTTACAACCTGTCCGAGTTTCGAGGTGTGGTTGTCTTATGACGCTTAGATACTCAACTGACTTAACTTCATCTTACTAATATCATTTGCAGACACAATTTACATATGCATCCAACAACAGCAACTGCTTGCTGGAGTTTACTGGTTCCATACATAGATAGTGAGTAACTACATACAACCCCTAAATCTGGGACGTGCCAACATGGATGGCAATCTCATAAAAACAAAAAAACCAAACTTCTTCCGAGTTAAAAATGACTGGAGCTAAAAAAGAAAAGCATGGGAAGAAAATGAAGAAGGTTCTTTGAAAAGCCGAAGCAGCAAGTAAGTGAATTTCTCGGAGACTTCCACACAACCTCTCTTCTATCCATGCCTGAGGACGAAGTTCAACATATAGGCGTTGTGTGTATAGTTTAACTTAACACAACCGGTTAACTACCAACTACTAAGTAGTGCAAGGGTTACAAACAAAAAAACCAAACGTTAAACATGATGCAACATAACCATTGAAAAATAAACTTTTATGTGGTTCACTTCCGCTTGTTTTAGTGCTAGGTTAAGTCAAGTCTTACTCACAAATCAATACGCGTTATGCCTCGACTCTGCTCTGCAATAATAACTGACAATATTGTCAGTGAAACTTTGTCACTTAAAACCTTTCCCATCCCAATAAAACTGATCGTAATGCTTGTTCGAATTGAGTGCTCCATAGTTTGAAAATTGGACTCGTCATCGTGATAATAAAATAAATCTTACATTTCTCTCCACATTGTAGTCAAATGTTTCATTTTGCTTTGCAAGGCCTGAGGATGTTCCATTGTAGGTGGATGAGTATCCGCTAGACCGACTTAAGCTTCCGGGTGGAGAGGACACCGTAGTTTGCAAATCTGCCAAAAGTGCGTCTGGAAGTTGCAAAGTAAATTCATGAAATTAATTGTTATCATTTTATGTAAGGTAGTCCTAAAACACATAATTTTTTGTAAAACACGTACATATGCCAGATAATCAATCCGCTCATAAAAAAAGCAGATGATACGTTTCATTGATAAAGCATCAATACAGAAAAGACAAAAAAACAAAAGTAAGAGGTGGACAGGGTTTATTTCAATCATCAAGCAAAAAGGACTTAAACAAACGACCCTGACCACGACCACACTTTTGTCCATAATCTCATTACACTGTTGAAGAGAGTCACTTTTAACAAGTGCTTTATCTCATTACATCACATCCAAATAACCAACCATCCCATTCTGCAATTCAATTGAGGACAAACCACAACACGTGAAAAAAAACACGTCTGAGAATGGAGATTCCTTTATCCTTTCAATGGGTGGACCGTAATTTCGTCCCACGCACATTCTATTCAAAGCCAACTATAATCAACCGTCCAGTCAGGTTGAATATTGAGAAGGATAATAGATACATGCACGCTGAATAAGCTGGATTTCACCGCGCAAGGATTTCATTGTTACAAATACATAATAGGATTGATTTTGATCTTTGCTAGTTAAATTTTTTCGTGAAGTAAGTCAGTAGTATAACTACTTAAGCAAATTCTTTGAGATATACAAGATTATGAGACTGAAAAAGTGAGAAGATTGATGCCTATGAAATTCATAAATATGTGTGCAAATTACTATCTAATTTTTGTGCGATACGGTTATTGATTATATATCTTGTGGTAGGTTTTGCAAGTTTAGAAAAATAAGTTAAACTCTTTCCATTTTCGGATGAAAATTAAACTCGTGCTGATCTAATTCGACAAACAATCTAGTTCTATTAAGACAACTTTAAATGGAAATAAGAGAATGTTGTAATCACAGTCAGCCAGTGACCATTACAACCTTACGGATATAAAAAAATCTAAATTTGATTATAGCCTTGCTTGCCAGCAACTTTCCGTTACCTTATGCGTGCAACAAGCCACCTTAGCCATTAACAGCGAATTATAACATCATATTATAATCATACCGAAACTGCACATGATTAAAAGGGCCCATCTGGTTAAATAACGTTTAAAATTTGTGTTTCAAACACTTTAAAATTACCTGCAGAAGGCATTTTATAATAGGAGTTGATGCAAGCTTGAGCAAAATAACAAATCCCAATAGATCCCTTGTCACGTGAGTAGTTAAAAGCGCTGCTCTTTTTTTGCAAACTAAACTTTTTCCCTTGGAAGAGTATAAAATCTGGAACTATTGCAGATTTCTGAGAACTTGAACAATTCCTGGGTCCAAGTAACTATACACTTAACCCCTCCCCAAAAAGTCACAAACTCGCCCCACAAAACAGTACACTCGTCCTGAAAAACTTGCACCACCAAGAAATAGCAAATCAACCCCTATCTCCGTGACTCTAATCAATAGACTGGTCAAGAGAATGTTGTTCCTCCACCAAAATACTTTGAGACGGACGAATGGACTGATAAAATAGCCTGAAGGACCCGTAGACAACTACATCGCCACTACTACAACCAAAAACCACCCAACCAACGAAAAGAACAAAAATGCCATGCACTACACGACCAACATCTAACCTTCCATATAAGGCCCGGAGTGAGAAGGATCACTTGATAATGCGTAAGAAACCAAATTGAATTGAAACTACTCAATAAGCAAGTAACGTAAGTTTCAGTAAGTCAGTCAGTCAGCCAGCCGACCAAGATGATGTGATTTTATGAAGACAGACAGCAAAGCTTCATGGGAGGGGACCACATTATTCGAATTCATTCCTAATGATATAATTAATGTTGGAACCAACTTTTACAAGGGTGTAAATGCACAGCCTTGATAATCATGGATAAGGTTGGAGATGCCCATAACGACGGCCTTCTCATTTTTCTTCAACCTCACCCACACGTGGTCTGGAACGAGGTGCCAAAAAGATGCTAAGCGCCCGAATTCCTTCAACAAAATCACAGGTGACATAAACTCATCTCGTCTCATCGCCCACAACACTATCACAAACCAAACTCTAGAGCTCACCAAACGTGTCAGAGTATAAAGTAAAAGTGAGTTTGTAAGACAAGGTCTGCACTCCATAACTGCATAGTAAGTACTTATACAGAACACGCACCTTATTGCCATACTCGTTAAGTTTTGAATATTTATTTACTTACTACTCACCTACATTACAGAGATTGTATGGATTGTATCGTATTGTATAATTGGGTGTGCGAGATGGGATAAAGTTTGTAAATATTAAGCGAAGGCGTGGCTTGTGTGTTATGTATACTCTCTCAAACAGACAGGACAAAATGTACAAATTTCTTTTAGATAGTTCATAAACACAGCAACTTATAACTTTATTAAAATATGATTGTCAGATTGTGGAAGCTGTGATTGATCATTTTAACTTGCGTTTTTTCAGCAGGAGATGCAGACGAAATGATAAAAATGAAGCAGTCAGGTTAAAAACCATTATGCATACCCTTCCAGCAATAATAAGTTACTAAGTTAAGTTTACTTAATTGGACCAAAGGTATTTGGATATGACACAATATTCAACATTCAGCTTTCATTCATTCGCAACACGGCAGTTCAAATTAAAACTTAAAATTTTTTTCTATCCAGAATGCGGTTTTGATTGAACAGGGATTCACTTCAATCTTAAGTTTCTTCCCTCGATTGAAGTGTGTTGTAAGGATTTATTAATTTAGTTTGAAGAAGCAAAATAACATGACCGTGCTTTCCCTTTCCAACCATAATCTAAAAGTCCCACCCGTAACAACAGAACATATCAACTTTTGAAGTTTCTTACTCAAGTATCCATCAAATTCATTGCTTCTCCGTTGACGACTTCCTGGCCGGCTAGAATTGGGACTAGCCAATGGACTCCGTTGGCTCAAACTCACCCTGTTCCCACCACTTGTTGAAGATCTTGT